>VOPJ01015905.1:0-31644 GCA_014673585.1 Semibalanus balanoides | reverse complement strand
CCTCTGACCGACTTCCGATGTTAAAGGCCGATTCACAGTGCGGCGTGAAGCGTCGTCTCGTGCCACGGACCACGAGGACGCTTCGGGGGGGGGGGGGGGGGTAGGGGGCAGCAGTGGCGTTGATGGGTCAGTGCCGGAATGCTGGAGCCATCCATTCCAAACTTGTGCTGCACCATAGGTATAGCTGACTGTCTAACCATTGCGTATGCATTGCCCATCTGTCACATTATGCAGACCTATGTCATACAAGCATTGCTGAACGACAAACATCGAAACAAGGTAACTTGCCGTCTCTCAATGGCACTTAGTCACCCTCCTCCAGCACGTGGCGAGCGCAGTTTTAGCCATCTGGAGGAAGGTGCGCATCCTCTCTTCTGCTCTGCAATAACCTGCGACTCAGTCCGACTCTCCAGCCATCACGCTCAGAGACCCACATTTCACCCACACCGCTCCGAATCGAGTTCTTCAGAGGCCGGGGCAGCCAGAGCCGACGAGCAGCTCGCCCCTCGGCCGTGATTGGTCGTGACGTCCGCTGGGGGCGGGTCTTACAACATCCGCCTCGCTGGCAGTGGAGGTCGGCGGCCGTGACGTCAGCACAGTAGCCGGCTTCGCTCCAGTTTTATTGTCGGCTCCTGATTTGAGGAGTGGGTGGAGAGTTGTAAAAAGAGGTTCGTTGACCTGCTACGCTGCCGTACGAGAAGCCAAATCCAGAAAGATTATGTTTCTACAATCATTAAATAAAGACACATTTCAGACAGACAACCGTGTGAGCCACACGCAGGCACGTATCCAAGGGGAGGCGGCGCGGCGGGGCACCCCCCCCCGGAGGCCAGACGGACTCTTTTCGGCTAGCGCAGCGCGCCGAAAAGGGTCGACGAGACCGCGTGAAGCACGGTATAATGGGCTCTTATTTCAGAGGCCCTTTAAAGCCACCAGGGCCCTCTCTGAAAGACCAGAGAGCCCATGGGACTTCAAAAGAGCCCCGTGCATTTCAGAGGAGCCCCTGACCAGACCAAAAAGGCCCCTGACCAGGTCAGAGGGCCTCGTGAACACGTGGGATGGGCACCTAGCCAGCAGAGGGGCCCCTGGGCAAGTCGGAGAGGCCCCTGAGCATGTCGACAGGGCGACAAAGCAGCCAGTGCAGTCCCTGGCCATGTTGGAAGGGGCCCTGAGTAGGCTGGAGGGCCCCTGGACAGACCAGAGGGCCACTGGAAAGTTCATAGGGTCCCTGTGCAGGTCAGAGGGGCACTTGACCAGATCGAAAGGGCCTATGGATTAGTCAGAAGGGCCTCTACTCCCTAGTCAGCACGGAGGGCCCCATGGCAGGTTGGAGGACCCTCTGAGCAATGAGTATGTCAGCAGGGTGACAAAGCAGCCAGCGCAGTCCGACCAGAAGAGTCGCTGGGCAGATCGGACGGGCTCCTGAGCAAGTCAGAGAGGCCCCTGGCCAGACCGAAAGGGTCCCTGTGCCAGTCGGAAGGGCCCTTAAACATGCCGGATAAGTTCCTAGCGAGGATGGAGGGGCCCTGAGCACGTCAGAGGGGCCCCCGAGCATGTGAGCAGGGCGACAAAGCAGCCTGTGCACTGTGCAGCCCTTGGACAGTTCGGAATGACCTCTGAACAGGCCGAATGGGCCCCTTGACACACAAGAGAATTGTCTAAAAAGATTGACAAAGAATGAAGAATGATTGACAAGATTGGTCTCAATAATGACTGGTAAGGTCTCTCAGTATCAGCTGAGTCCATACCATCTAAAGAAAAGTGTTATTTCGCAAAGGTTCACAAATCCTTCAGTTATTAGAGCATAGCTCCCGAATATTAAAACCCGCGCCAGGCCGGGGGGTGTTTAGACACCTCACTCAGGTTTTTCCTGGATATCGGGAAAACGGCGGCGCGTAGCGCCACGCGCCGCCAAATTTTCAGTACCTGTTCATTCATCTTTTATACAGCTTTCGTTATTTTTTGACAATAGGTCATGTCAGGTCAGGTCACCAGGCTAAGGTCAATGTGAACCCACCTCAAAAACCAAGTTGGCGTTACCACCAAAGCCACAGTTTTTGGCGGATCGGTTTCGTACTTACAGGATTTCATAAGAGCATGACTACCTAAAGTTCGTATATCTCGGATTGTTTATATCGGTGACCTAAGGTCAGGTCAATTTCCTGACCTCCCCATTATAAGTGAACGGGAAAATAAGCAAATGCTTCCTACTAAGAAAATATGCATTGGATTAGGCTGATTCTTTCAGAATCATGTTATTTTAGCTCATTCTGGGATGACCTAGATGCGATTGTTGTTCAGAGATCTCTATAAGGTCATCTAAGGTCATCTGAGGTCATCAGCAATGATTTGCCAATAACTCTTGATAGAATAAAGATAGAGACGAGCAGTCGACACCACTGTGTTTATATCGTCTGGCCACATCGCCCCATATGCAACATGACCTATCTGGATCAACAAGTGACCTTGTCCTGAGTTCAAATTTTGAAGTTGACCTTACCAGGTCATCATGCATATGTTTAAAAGCGTCTTAACGAGACAAACACGATGGTGTCACACTTATTTCCGTATCTCACTTGAGTAAACAGTTATTCGTGTTTTTTTTTTGGCAAAAATATACTTTTTCACTTTCGATGACCTCTGGAGCCCGAACTATTAACCTGAAGTGAAATTGGAGGACATGGGTGCGATTGCAAATTTAAATAACCATCTATTGCTTCTTTACTCGTTTGCTCCTAGCTATCATAGTTTCCGAGATAATTGAGGGTATCTGGAGCTAAATCTTAAATCTGGAAAATCTGATCTTTGATGACCTCTGGTGACCCTAATATTGACCTGATAAAAATTTACCGAAATAGTTTCGAAATCTCTTTTGACGAGCTCTCGAATTATTTTGCTTGTTTGTTTATGTCTAGGTCCCATAGGAGCCGAGTTACAGGGGGTGTCGAAACACCCCCCCCCCCCGGCCCAAGGAAGGTGGCGCCGAGCACCGGCCCGGCGCGGGTTAACTAAATGGCTCTGGGAAAGCACGGTCTGTTAGGGTCCGTAAGAGTCTCTCATTTGGAAAACTTTGAGAGAGTCTGAGAAAGTCTGACATGGTCCTTTGAGAAACTCTGAAACAGACGGCCTGCGAGAGTCGGTCTGACTTCTACAGTGACATCTGCCAGCGATACATTGCCAAGCAGAATCCGGGACCTGCGCAAGGTCTGTGCACATGTCTCACTACACGTTTCCAGTAATCAATCATCACCGACGAGCTGCGATGCAGTTAATTTACCAAGCCTGTACTGCGGTGCAGTCTACCCATCAGCAATGTACTGCGGTGCAGTCTACCCATCAGCAATGTACTGCGGTGCAGTCTAACCATCAGCAATGGTACTGCGGTGGCAGTCTAGCCCAATCACAATTACTGCGGTGCAGTCTACCCATTAGCAATGTACTGCGGTGCAGTCTACCCATCAGCAATGTACTGCGGTGCAGTCTACCCATCAGCAATGTACTGCAGTGCAGTCTAGTTCTACCAAAGACACAGCGATGAGTCGTGCCTGCAATAAACCGTGAATCCTGCGTGCCATCGTGCCTGCTAGGCCCCAGCACATCTATGTAAACGTCAGCAACGTTTTTAATACAGCGTAGGCATGCGTTAAGCGATGATGGTATACCTATTGTATGACATGTTGCACTAAGATTATCATTCACGATCTCCATTCGCTTGTCTTTCTCCAGTTTTGAAAACGTTTTTAAACACATGAAAATATAGTGAATGTCGGAGCAGTGGCGGCGGATTTGATTTTGACATGGGGGGCAAGCACTGGCGGATCCAGACTACCTCCGGGGCATTTTTGTGGCAAAAGGGCACCCCATTTTTTCTCCTCGGATCTCGGCCGGTTGCCTCATTAAATGGCATTTGAGCTTAAAAAATACATTTTTGGGACAAAATCACTTTCTTGAATTGTTTTCGGGAAAAAATCGGAGCAAAAACAAAACAAATTCTTCGGAAACAACGAACACAAAACGCGATATTCCGTAGCATATACAGTATACACATATAAATAATACAAACATGTATTTCATACCAACTCGCAGGAGCTTCACCCGATAGTTCTTGAGTCCCCCGACTCTGCTGAAGTGACGAAAAAATGTACCGATTTTTTGCGTTTATTTAAGCCTCTGCAATATATTGAATGCGGATTTCCATGGTATAGTAGGTATATTTAGTTATTTAGCGTCGCACTCGATTTTTTTCCGGTTCATTCAATCCAGTGTTTGTCAAACCGAAGACGATGACGATGGCCACCGATGTGACGCCGCGAAGCGGCGTGATAATATAATTTTAGGCATTGGAAAACGACATTTTCATATTGAAACCAGACCGTAATTGGAGACGAGCCTCAGTTAAACCCTTCCTGTGCTACGCTCGGATGATGACAAAATATTTCGAAATTAAGATAGCTTTGTATACACATTAGCCTCGGTTGTAAATCACGATCACCGGTGGCATCAGCACCTCAATAGTTACATATGATAATTAAAACTGTACCTATACATCTGTTCACGAAACTGTAACAAACAACTTGGCGATAGTCTAAATGGTTTTGAAAGCAGCAAGAATGAGACAGCACAATACTTTTCCGACATTAAATAGTCCTTTGGGCATACAAGAGCCAAGCGCGCTCTCCGCGGACATGATAATAGATATCTTGGGGACACGATAATAATATATATACATATATATGCGCATGTCTTCGGATCGCCACACTATAGTCTTCGCGTTCCAGCATCCGTGGACCACACCGCGTGCTACCAGCTCTCCAGCATGTGCTCCATGTGCCCAACTATTGTACCGCGTCCGTTACCGTGTTGTATCGCATTTTCGGAACTCGGGTAGGTGCTAGCTTAAGGCTAGCTCAACAATTAGCATCAAGGAGTGCCCTTTGTCAGAAACTTCATGAAATATAATTTATCCATTTTCCTTAATTTTTATAAGGCAATTACGAAAATGGTGTTTAGGCCGCGAAGCGGCGCGATTTTTTATTTCAATTTGACGGTGCTGAATAGCAGGGATTTTGATCTCTTTAAGGGCTATTTTGATGATAAATTGTTATCTTTCCCCAACAAATTGTTAAACTTTCCCATTGTGTTCTTCTAAGATCATTTGTTTTTGCACGTTCAGCAGGGAACGCGCGGGGGGCATACTTGTGTTGAATGCCCCGCAAAATTCCTGTCGGGGGTTGCCCATTATGCCCCCCTGGATTTGCCAGTGGGGGCCAGACTTCGATCAAATCAGTTTACGTGGTAAGGGGCGTATCCATACCTTCCGAAAGGGGCAAGCCAGTCATGGTAGGTCCTTCCCCAAAACAATACCACTGAATATGAAAAACTCTACGGATTTCGGCCACTTTATTTTGTGAGGGCCCCTTTATTATTATTGTATTGATTAGCTGGATAGACCAAGGACCCTTAGAGAGGCCTTCTGACACCCAGACCCCGTAACATTTCCCTTAGGTACATTTGAACGACCGATAAATTTAACTCTTTCTTTCTGCAAGATGGATGTGTATTGTGCCCACCTTCAGGACCATTATGGGTCCTCATATAACCACTCCCAGTGGCGGATCTACGTTGAGCAAATGGGCAAATTCCCTCCACCAAACCGTCCGAAATCGAAAAAAAAAAATACAACATTCATGATATAGAGGAAATCTAAGCAAAACTTTTACAAGCGAAAGTTAGGTTAAATCAGTTACCAATTGCATAAGGCAAGACGAAATCCGATTCGTTTTCAAAATTGTGGAGGAACTTTTTAAATTCCCCCCCCCAAACTCCGCTTCTGGATCCCGCTGCTGACCACTCCTCATCGCCGCTCGCTGCAAGACCAGATTTTCCACTTCAAAGACCACCCCCCCCCCTACACGGTGCAGCCATTAAAATCTTCATATTCAGGAGCACATTTGTATGTACAAACAATAACAGCCATGCAACAACATATGCAATTGCATTTAGATAATAATCTGACTACGAAGGATGGAGGGGGCCAAAAAGATAGTTTTGCCCCCGCTCGATTTTGCCAGCGGGGGCGGCTGCCCCCGCTGCCCCCCCGAATCCGCCGCCCCTGTGTCGGAGAGTTTCGGGTTCGTCCGACGAGGTGGCTCGAGACGCACAGGAGCGTAACCGAAGAAGAGCCGAAGAGCATAGAGAAGAAGGAGCGTAGCCGAAACATTACTGACTGAACGAAGCGTCAGCTGTTGCGTTCTGAACGGCATTTCCCTATTCTGCAGCACATTTGTAACAGACGCGCCAGTACTTTACTTATGATTTATCACATAACACCCACGGAATAGGCGGCAATGGACTGCACTGCTACACCGCAGTTCATGATTGTCCTAATACATTAAGGTTTCTGATAACTCTTTGCTTTTCGGTTCCTCGAAAACGGGCAGACTAATATCAGCTATCCCGATTTTGCCAGGTGATGGCAGGGTCCGGCGCGGACAGCTTTCCCGATTCCCCGTTTCCACGTGAAATTCCCGAGAATCGCCGGCGTGGATAACAGCCCAGAACGCACTTTCCCGGGGAATCCATGGATTCCCGGCGGTAATCGATCAGAACACGCACTATGTACCGGATGAAGGACGCAGAACCGGTTACCTCGTACGGGTCCCGTGAGCCCGCCCATAGGCGTAGGAACGGGGGGGGGGCGTGGGGCCATGGCCCCCACTTTTCAGGCTGGGGGAGACCTCCAGCAATGGTTAACTGCCCCCCCCCCACTTTTGAAAGGATTCCCTCCTTCGGTAACTTATATTTGTTCGATATGAATGCTTTAAAGTTGTGAAAATAATTATGAATGTGACTGGTACTCGATTGAAATATAACAATTGTCGTTAAAATAGCTTTGAGGCAGTAAAATCAGCTATTCACCATACAAAACGAAAAAAATCGCGCCGCTTCGCGGATCACACAAATTTGCAATTGCTTACACAAATTAGGAGGAAATGGGAAAATTATTTAATTAAGTGTCTGGCAAAGGCTCTCCCTTGACGGTAATTCATGGCCCCAGGGCCATTTCATACATTAAACCCCTCGCCTCTTACCGTTTTACCACCTTTGCCTACGGGGGGGGCTGACAGGGATCCCTGTTAACTTCCAAAACCAAGCCTCATAGAAGCAAAGCAGGGTAAGAACCAGCATTATTGCCTGTCATGTGAGGAATACTAACCATAGGCGTTCGTAGGAACGGGAGGGGACGAAGGGGCCATGTTCCCCACTTTTCAGGCTGGAGGAGCAATGTTAAACTGCCCCCCCGCACTTTTGAACGAATTTCTCCTCTCCCGGGAACCGATATTTGTTCGATATGATACTTTAAAGTTGGAATAATTATGAATTTACATCCCCGCAATACCATAATTCATTGACGTAAAAACGGCGAATTAGGGCTGCCAAAGCCCCCTTTTTAAGTTTGGAATCCAATAATATTAACAGGTCTCTGCTTTTTAATGATTTTTTACTTTTATATCACTGATAATGATTCCATGTGAATGCCTTTAAAGTTGGCAGAATATGAAGTAATTTACAACTGCACAATCATAGCCGTAGAAACGGTTACTGGGGGGGGGGCATGATCCCCCACTTTTAGGCGGGGGGTGGGTGGATAATGTTAACTGGCCCCCTCACTTTTGAGCAAGCTATCGATCTCTTTTTTGGTTTTAGATGAATAACTTGCCAAGTTTGGGAGAATAACAGGTACTAAACTAATTCACGGACCCGCGTGGGAAGGGACAGGGGCCATATGCCCCACTTCTTAGCCTGGGGTCAACAATAAGAACCCTCGCCTCCTCCAGTTTTGCAGCCATTTTACCCTTTTTCGATCACTGATTATTTGTTCGAGAATTAACCCTTCGCCCCATACGGAACAATTTTCACCTTCCGCCTACGGAGGGGGGGGGGCTGACAGCCACCATGCGCTTTAACTTTTCAAATCAAGCAAGATAAGAACTACACGAAAAAAAAAAACCAGCCATTGTGCTTGTCATTGCGATAAATCTGATGTATATATCATTGTTTTATGCAGGTCAATAGGTGAACCTCCACGTATTAAGATCAAACTACGTCCAAAAAAATAGTATTTTGCTCATACCGTCGTAATTATTAAAAAGTTTAGGAAAAATACAATGATTGTGGTTAGCGTTAGGGTTGTTGGTCGTTTGAATTAGCTATCTGATCATTAATATCAACTTTTAGTCTGGGTTTAGTTAATAACCTCTTAGGTCACGGACATCGTTCACCATAGAGGATTATTTGTTATCGGCATTATGAGATTAAGCCCAACCTCGAGATCGATCCACGTCGCAGATGGCGATCAGAAAACCTCAAATTAAAAATGATTAAAATGCAAAAATACAAAGGCATGTTCCTAGACCAGTTTTGTCTAACAAAATAAAAAAAATAAAGTTGTTTGCATTCTGGCCAACAAAAACAAATGATAGTTAATAATAATAATAATAATAATAATAATAAAATAATAATAATATACTAATAATAATAATAATAATAATAATAATAATAAAATTAAAAAATAACATAAGTCTTTTCACTTACTCAAGTCAAAAATAGAGATATTGCTTTTAAATTTTTGTTTCGTATTGTTTTAAATCATTCTCAGTTTCTCCACACGTATTCTGTTTATTAAACATCATTGACAATTCGAATTTTGAGTGATACAAAACAGTTTTGAACTTTGGGGCGTCCAAACACGCATAGTATTCGAAATACCTGTTAAAGAAAATATGGATTTATGTTTATTTCCGTTTCCATTTGCTATAATTGCTGCAAACTCTTTTTTCTATGATTTTTCTCTCAAAATAATTGTCAATTTTTTACAAACATTGACGTCACTAAAAAACATAATTATATCCAAAAACTACTTTGACCAGTGTTCAATAAATTAGACCATCGCATACGTATAATGGTTGTAAACTCAGCTACTAAGTAAATTTTAGAGAAGATGTGCTGATTGATGTGTAAAAAGTTAAATGAAATAAAAAACCTCAGTGGGTTCTGTCAGCCCACCGTATGGCGAGGTGTTAATATTTTTAAAGTTGGAAGAGAATAAGCGATTTAATTCATAACCCACAATGATCATAACTCACAAGCATACCTTAAGAACCTGGGGAGTGGGGTAGGGAAGGCCAGGGCCTCCGCGTTTTAGGTCGAGGGAGCTAACAATGTTAACTACACCCCCACTTTTGAGCGGCTGCTCCCTCTTACATCGCTGAGGTGATTCGGTATGTTTCCACTGCATGATTTTAGTATGGATTACACCTAAATTGGCAAAAACCGGTCAATATTCAAAGAGCTTGGTAGGGAAGTATTAAAACTAAGCAATTGGAACCCAGGGACGAAAAGGACCCGTTTTTTTTAGGACAGGGGCCAACGACACAATTAACCGCTCCTCCCTTACTTTGTAAATATCCGTCCCGCCCAGAGTGAAGTCCCCACTCCGCCGCGCAGCTCAATCGGGAGAGCGTTAGAATACATATCTGCCCCTCCCCCTCTCCGTCAACGTAGTTTCGAGTCGCTTAGGCGCTCAATATTTAGGTCATAATAGGGATGGCCTATGGCAGATGACAGCGGCCGCATTCTAGGTCAGACGATGCCAGTGTGCCATTTGGAAATGCCGAATACAAAATCCAGACTATCATACTTAGAAAGCCAGTCAGTCAAAAATATAGATATTGCATTTTTGATTTTGGTTTAATTATTGTTCATACTTCGTTCTATGATATGTGTATTTCACAGTTGTTAATGTGTTTGGAAAGTATAAGATTTTTATATTTTTTTCTTTCCACATTTTTTTAAACATATTTAAAAAACAAAAAATATTTAATGGAGAACCAAGTATAAATGGACGATGCCAAAATAAAATACTAGCAATATTATATTTTTGACCCTTTATATAGCTCCCTAATGTTTGTAAACCGATAAGTGATTTTTCCGAAAAACACTATTTTTCCCCCGAAAGAGTTGGCATTTTACTTAAAAATACCAACATTAAGGTGACCGGTCCCAAATAAACGGAGAAAAAATGAGGTGCCCTTTTGCCACAAAAAGATGCCCCACGGAGGCCGAGATATCCACCAGTGGCTGCCCCCCCCCCCCCAACTTTTTCAAAACGTTCCTACGCCTATGAGCCCGCCACACGCACGACGGCCGATTGTGTAGCGGCACAATCTGGGTTGTGAGTGCATATGGCGGCACGTGTCCGGCCCGCTGCTAGACTGGTCCGGAGAAATGGCACTGCATACATTGTCCACGCCACATGAACGAGTTGTTCAACCTCCAATTCACAGTGCAACGCTGTTCTTTCCAATGATACCTAATCTATACAGAAAGGTGCTAGGGCATACCAACATGTCACAGGACACGCATAATTTCAAAATTAATAAATACATTACATCAATGCATGGTCAGTTAAAGCGATGGCTACCTAATAACCAGCAAACAGCAGCCTATAGAACCACTAAAGCTAGAAGCAGCACCCAAAGAAGAGGCTCATACAATATAAAAATATCCCTCATCCTGGCTGCTCGTGTATCTACTCGGCTCTACTCAAGAGTGGCTCATCTACAGCGGATAGATTTTCAACTGTCGGCGTGTATTTATTATGCGCTTTACCAATGACATGCATTGAAAACAGCAAACAGTTTGATGCGAAGCCAAAGCATGATGAAATGTAAATTGGACCACCAAAATGAGACTAGCGCAAGCCGGTGATTAGTACATGATCCATGCCACCAGGCGTTTGTACTATTGGATGCGGATTGTGGCAGCGGGCAATTCGCTATAGCACTTAGGCGCATTGCAACATATTGCTCCTTGCTTACACAAGTTGTTTCCCTTGATCAAAGCATCAGAACACTGCGATGATAGCCAAAGATACTATGGATCCTATAGATCTAGGATCCGTAAGATCCATAGGATCTTTGTCTATTTTCACGCTGTTCTGATGCTTTGATCAACGGACACAACTTGCATGCGAATAAGTAAGCACATAGGCGTAGGAGCCTATGGGCCAGGGGGGCAACTGCCCCCCAACATTTTCGGATTTTAACATTACGCTATGGACGTTGCATGGAAAGAATCGACTTCAAAATGCATTTTGCCCCCCCCCCCAACTTTAAATGAGTTCCTACGCCCCTGAGTAAGCAGGGATCAATAAGTTGCATCACCCAATAGTGCTGTATCACCTTGATCCTAGCCAGAATCCGGATTCAAAGGTTCAGGCGCCTTGCATCCTGGCACATGTCTGGCCCATCACTGATTACATATTTTGATGGCGTTCACTAACGGGGAGCCTACATCAAGAAGGTACTATTAAGTATTATCTTTCCTAGAAATATTAGTACGCCGCAGACAACAGTAATCCCAGATCAAATCAATACAATAATTCATTACCATGATTTGCAGTCTCAACATTCCACAAGGTTTTCACATACTATCGACCAGAATCACCGACCTCCTATCCAAAGGTAAGGGAAAATGATAAATCACATTGGGTATGCCACAAAACCACAAAAGACGTAAATTATAAATCAAATCAAAATATGAGGATCGCATTAGCATTTTACGACACACAGTAGATCAGATTACCAGAATTCGCCATTTTCTCAGAACACGTATGTCGTATGACCGTAAACACATTTATATCAACAGCCATCGCAATAACCATGGCATTAGACTAAGTTATTGACTTAAGTGCTCATCAGGAGGAATGTGAACAGGATACAGATTGACACGTACGTCGTGACCCGACGGGGGTCAGCTTCAGACGTCAACTTAGAACCGATAGGGGCCAGACCCGCCCCTTCTAAAATCTCAAATATCACGCAACGTAGCGACAAGCAGAATACGGCGTTGGATTATCGTGACAAGCTCTGTCGAAGGTATTTAGTCGCTTTTAGGTTGGGTCAATAATGAAGCTGCTAGAGGTGAAATTTTAAAGAGTCAAATTTCAACAATAGGTATATGCGTATTCTTCACAAAACCGTCTATCTAGATTCTGGTCTGGAGAACTAAAAAACTAGGAATGTGCAAAAACATAATAAAGGAAATACAATTTGCTACCAGCAAGGTTCCATGAGATTCAACCTCTTTTAACATTTTGAAAACGTAGTTTTTTACAATACTAAACAGAAATAGCTTCCATTGGTGGATATAGGATTTAGTTTTTGGCGCCATGGGGCATCACCCCAAAAAAATAAATCATCAAAATTCAAAAAACTCATCGGATTTCGCTCCCTTATGCATTGCTAGACATTTTAAAATAAACGTTCCTTAGTAAAAGTTGCGTAGATGTCCTTCTACATCAGGAAATGTGTAAATTTGCGCCGATTTCAGGCGGTTTGGGGGGCATTTGCCCCTGATGCCCCCCCCCCCTTAGATCCGCCAGTGATGGCTTCCATCGATGTGTGTCTGGTACAGCAACATTGAATGAAATATAGGGGAGGGTGGTGACAGTAGTTACATGGGCACGTTCAAACAGCGTTAATAGCTTCCAAACCCCGCCACTGGATACATTGACACTCGGGCCCCAATAAGCTGACGCACGGAGCTGTCATCGGTCCTTTTTACAGCTCCGTCGGAGCGAGCACGAACGTGGCCGTCGTTGGAAATCGTCAGTTTTTCGGGTCAAAAGTATGTTTTTAGCATCTTTTTACTGTCAAAATCTGTAGACATGTCAAATGACATGACCGGTTGATTTTTGACAGTTGTAAAGTTGCAGTATTAAGGTCTTTGAGAGTAACTTCATTTGCTTTCCACAGCCAATATTCTAGCGGCCATCTGAATAAAGCTCCAGTCAGTGCCAGAAGGAGGTGACGGGGGCAAATTGTTACTGGATGGATCAAGGTGGCCCCGTGATGTATAAACTTAATGCGTGGATTAAGTGCGATGCCTGTCATCGCGCGCTGGACTTGCTGCACAGACGCTGAAAAGCAAGTAGGCTCTATCTGCAACTTTTGCTGCTAAATCCACATTACTTGCCAAAGTTTGTGATTGTCGTTCTCAGTTTTTGCGGTAAGGGTTTTGTCGTAAAAGTTTGTGTTGAGAAACCATCGTTCTGTGTGGTTCATGCATGATTTGTAAATTGTAGGTATGTTATATCATCGCCTTTGATCATACAAATATAAGTTTTGTAATGTTTGAGACATCTTACCTTTTGGATGGTGACATTCAATCGCATAACAACTTACCCGACGCAAAGTAACAATTTTCCCCATAGAGAGGCATTTTTGAAATTTTGGCTTTTGCCAACCTTTTGTATTTTTACGCATTTACGATTTTTACGACAAAAAACACATATATTATATATATATATTGTATCATTAGTATTATATATATATATATATATATATATATATATATATATATATATATATATATATCAAGTTAAGAATATATCTGCTACCGAACAACACCAAAAACATAAATCGAAAAGCAAAATTGTGGGAGATACATCGCATCCCGCACAAATTGTATCATGTCTCCCCGGTCTCCCCTAGCCTAACCTACTCAGACCATATCCACAAATTGACCTGATCTAAGGTCAAGTCAGGTCAAGGTTATATTACGCATTAAGCGGCGCGTCCCGACGAGCCATACACAATGGTACAACTGTATTGTTCTACGCCGGAAATTATATTCAATGATAATCGTTAAAACAAAATATTGATGACAAAATGTTTATGAATCCGGGGTCAACATAGTTGACTTCGTAGATGAAACGGGACAAAACAAATATCATATGTATCTCTTGGCATTGGGCACAATAATGGTGGATTTGGTAAAAAGTGCACATTTTTGTGGATTTATACGCATTTCCGTTTTCCTCCCTTGACTTGACTCCAGTTCGCCCCTGTAGCTCAGTGGGAGAGCGCTGGTCTTCTGACCTATCTCAGTAGTGGCAGCCTGGGTTGAGTCGCTCCGGCGGCTTGCTATTGCTCTGACTGGGATCGGCCTGCAGGCGGTGGCAGCAGGTCGCACTCAAGGTCAGATGCGTTCAGCGAGCGGGGCGACCGTGTCTCGGTTAGGTCGGCACCGTAACAACTTATCGTCTCTTAATGTTTGCCGCCTATACAGGAGATTGCGCGATCGGGTGGTGGAGGTCAGGACGAACGGCAACAAGCTCTGCTTAGCGCGGGTCCTGACCTCGGAAAGCCATCCCTTCAAAGCATTCAGACTAAATTTATAAAAAGGAATAAAAAACTTATGTAGGCATAACCCTCGCTAGTGAAGGAAGATGTGGATGCCACCCCTCCTTTTTGGAATAACTAACGTATTCTCAACCGAATGAGATTACATTTTCATCAGTAGGTACCCTATTTTTGAACAATTTGACACATACTCTGATTTTTTTAACTTCTACCTCCATGACCCGTGACCCGTTTCGCAAGGTCATGTCAGGCCCAATTGGCGTTCCGTAATATCGATGTTTGTAACTTGTGCAGTTTCCGAATGTTTGTTGCTCAGAAGCATATGCACATTGCACAGTGACAGCACAGGTGTTAACAGGTGACATGCTTGCATTAAAATCGGGAGCTCCGATGACCTGAGATAACTTGTTAAGCCTTTGGCAGCTTCAAGACATTTTGTGACGCTAATTTCAAATTTGGCATCCATTTTACATTATCATATGTCCCATTGAAGTTCATGCGCTTTCACAGGTCAACCGAGGTCACTGACCTCAGATGACCTGTTTGGAATCAAGTAGTTTCTAAGAAATTTTGTCACGCTGAATAAAATTTAGCACCCATTTTGCATAATTATGTACGCTCATTCACTTGATTAAATGGAATGTTTCACCTTTTTGAAAGTTGACAAATATACCCCGGTCGTGGTCGAAAATATGGGATACCTACCTAAGGGCTGCTAAACACGACGGTGAATCTGTTTCTCGAAAAGTCACTTAACTTGATAGAAATTGATCTTTTAATCTTCTGTTTTTTGCAATATCTTTGAAATTTTGATTTTGTGGTCATTTTTCTTTTTCTTTTTCATTTTTGAGATAAAAAATCCGAGACAGCCATTTTGTAGCCCATACTATTTGCAATACTTATCTGTTTTTGGATAGCATTTTGCTTTACATACGGCCTTTGTAGGTACGGTCTGTTAAACTTTAGATGATTTTGGTGTCAAAATCGTGGGTAGAGACGTCACTTAATTCGCTATATTAAAAAAATATAGACGAAATCGCTTGATTTTCGCATAGAAGGCGTGAAATTGATAAAGAAGAAGGTATCGGAAATTTCAGTGTTAGCGTTTATCATTTTGTAGCTATTGCGAAAATTCTTCGTGGGGCGTTAAACGCCGGGTCAAAACGGCTTTCTCTCGTCAAAACGTTTTTGGGAAAATGGTCTTAGTAAATTATATTTGGCAATAACTGCCAAAGATAATGGCTAACTCAGTTCAAAACCCATATAAAGGTGAAACATTCCCTTTAAATTAAATATCTACGCATTTACATATTGGATTACATCCGGATCATTGACATAACCTAAGAGGTCATCTATGATCCAGTACCTTAAAATAGGGTATTAACGGCTTTCTCTCGTCACAAGCAACACGTTCGTTTTTTAATCAAAGCTCCAGCTCAATTAGGGGCGAAATGCCAGGGGGTCGTACCCCCCCCCCCACACACACACACACGGTCACGTAGATATCGAGCCCTACACTGGCGAGGGTCACCATAAGGGTGAGGTCACCATATCAACCTGATCTTATCATTGATATAAAACAACATTCGACATAACACGAATGTTGGTACTTATGAGTTAATGAAATACAAAGTTTCAAACCGATCGGTCAAACATTGTGGCTGTGACACAACCGTAGGCATTTTCGGAGGTAACCTAGTGACCTGATTGAGATGACACGAGGTCAAACATTTCACAAGATGTGGGATATTGATGGGCAAACAATTGTGCCAAAAGCCGCGGCACTGCTCCGTCAACATATCCTTAACATCCTGTTCTAGAGAACACGCTCTGAAACAAGCATAGCTTGTGACTGCCATCCTGTGACTGTCCCTGGAGAAACACTGATGTAGACATGAACTTCTGAAGCAGATGAGCAACCATACACAACGCACATCACATCTGCAGCAAATGCGAGCTCACTCCACTAACCGACTCTATCCCGGGATAGTGTCCCTCTGCGGGCGGCGGGCGCTGGACACCGAGCGGCCAACGACGCCCGCGAGCGGCGGACGGCGCCGTGTCCCGCTGTATCCGGGTATAAAGGCGCGCGTCGTCCGGCGGACGGCAGACGTCTCTCAGCCATGGCTGCGTTCACGAGTGGCTCACTGCGCTGGCTGATGGTGGTGGCCGTGGTGGCGGCGGTGGCGGCGCTGGCGGCAGCGCGGCCCGGCTCGCCGCTGGCGGAGAGGATACCGCCGCGGCCGCCGGGCGGACCGATCCCCGTGTCACTGTGTCTGCTGCCCGGCGGCGGCCTCGGTATCGACTCACTCAGTCTGGGGCTGCAGGACACCCTGCCACGCGCCTCCCGGCAGCGGCCAGGTCAGTACAGGAAGACTCCGGTCGGCGGAGACGCGATAGGATGTCGGCTGAGTTCGCCGCGTCAAAAAGGGAGGCCATTTATTTCCTGTCATGCCAGAGGTACTTCTTTTAAGATGAGACACTTCAGTTCACTTCATTAAGGATCAAGGAAATAATAATGATAAACTTACCTTGACAAAAAGACAGTTCATCTTGAGGTATATATGTTAAGATGTCTAGAATGTCTTAAACAACAAATGACAGTGCCTTCAATTTCGAACGATTTTATGCTTTTGAGGGAAAGGGTCGAATTGTGTTCTGAACCTGACAATGACTGCGCGGAAATAACCAGGGTATCATGCAAATGTGTAGCTTCCGCCACTCACAACAGAAGTTGATCCTATAAGCTGTTGCATTCGTAAAATAAGTGTATTCTTATAGTCGCACAAGCTATTAGCACTCACACATCTATGTTGGTGAATATGACAGCAAACATTGAACTAAATAGAGCTTGTTGCTTAATGATATCTTCTTGCCCTGCTGAGGGCAGACGTGTCCCCCCAAACATTTTCGGATTTTAACATCGCGTCTATGGGCGTTGCATGAACATAATCGACTTCAGAATGGCTCCACCATCCCCCCCCCCATTTTAGATGGTGGCGGCGCCCTTGACTAATGTTATACCTAACACTGAATATGCATTGTGTAGATAGTAAAAAAAAAAAAAAACACGCATACGGCACAATACATTTTATCCTATAGGTCGATGGCTAGCTTCATTTTAATGGCAACACGTCATCAAAAGAACTTATAAAATGAGAGCATCGTGACTAATAATTACTGACAAAGGGTTGTAAGCATAGAAACAGCTGGTGCAGAACCTCTTGTGATGACCGTTCGAACAGTGTTACCGACGTTCAGGCCTTTCCTCGAGGTCGCTTTCATCATCAGTGCTAATGAACACCAATGCTCTTTTGTGCCTTGGAGGATCCTCCACACGAGCAAGCCACCAAATATGTGGTAGTTACGGGCCTTCAGCATGCATTACATCATTTGAATAATGCAATATTTCCGTCTTGCTTGCTATTGCTTCCAATTTCGATGGCACGTGGCGGCTTTGCTAGACAATTTAGACAGGCTCATATGCTAATGTGGCATTCGTGCGAAAAAATGCACTTCCTTACTCAACATAGGAGAATGACTCAGCAACCATTTCGCTGGAACCCGGCAACAATATGCACCCATGAACGAACAGCACCAGACACTTCTCATTTACATCTCCCCGGCGCACTCCGTCGCCACTCCCGACCAGCGATGGCTCGGTGTCCCATCCGGCTTACGGCTGTCCGACATACCCTCCTGGTCACCATCTCACCGTGCGGTGACCACATGCCAGGCACGATTCCCTCGGACATAGCTTCGGACAGTGTCATACCCGGCTCCACGACACTGGCGAGTAAAAGGCGGATTTCGGCCGGCCACAAGCCGATTACGCGGCTCAGGTCTGCCTCCCTTGGAGCTGCGGCCGAACTTCTGTCCGATTAGCATCATAAAGGCCCGAGAACCCCACTTTGAGCCAGCCAAGATTCGTCACATCATGAGCCGGTTGGTGTATTTGGTAAACGTCCTCTGAGTCACAACCACAAGGACGAGCATCCCATGCTCGGATTTATTTAAATCCTGTACAGCACATCTAGATGACACGAGAACGTCGACACACATATTATCAACAGACCAGCATTGCTAAATGAGACAATCAAGTGCATTAAGTATCACAGTGGTTTCCCAATTACACGTATTCCTAGATGCGCGAACTACTGGCAGCAAACTTGCAATCACGCCGTGACTAAGGCAACAACAGCCTATTGGCAGACACGCGGTAAATCATAAGGCAGACACGCAGCGAAACACACGCAGTAAATCACACGTGACAATTGTATGTTAAACTGACCAATGTCTCTCCACCCGCAGGTTACCACAGCGCGCGCTACGACTAGCCACCGGACCCATTCACCGCCATCACAACATCATGACCCGACAACAATGCGTAGCTGATACGGCAGCTGACTCGTCTGCACCCGGGCCTGCGTCATCTCCTACGTTCCGAGCGATCCGCCAGCCTCGCCAGCGGCACCTGCGCGCCGAGGCACTCCGCCGAAGCCAGCACCAACACCACTCCGCACTGTGACGAGAGCTCCGGCAGCAGCGCCCGCGCACTCACTCAAAGCGTCACCTGTGTCGAGAAGCGGCTCTTCTACTGGGGCCGCTCGACCCTGTGGGATGCTCCACCGTCGGCCAGCCAGCGTCCGGTGGATAGGACGACCACGACCCAGCCACGGCTCGTCACCGACGCGAACACGCCGGTCAGGTGACCCATCACCCAGGAGCGTGTGAGGCTGGCCGCTCCCAGCGTCCGGTGGATAAGACGACCCACGACCCAGCCACGGCTCGTCACCGACGCGAACACGCCGGTCAGGTGATCCATCACCCAGGAGCGTGTGAGGCTCGCCGCTCCCAGCCGGCCGCGCCGCTAGGAAGTACCCCACCTCGCTGTGGGGTCCAGCGTACTGGTAGCTGAGGCTCTGGTGATGAAGTGTGACGAGGCGACCGCAGCCGGGCGAGGCGAGCTGTGCTGGGCGGGCTGTGCTGGACAGCAAAGGTGCAGCCACATGCAGGCGCTGTAGAGGAAATAGATCTCATGTCTCATCCTTCAACCAAAACACGACTGTTCTGAGCTAGTTTAGCGGTGATTCGTGCTGCCACGTGGCGGCGCGGATTCGCGTAGACGCGAGTCGTCCATGAAGCGACTCGTACGCGTACCGACCGCTAGGCGGGTCGAATATGCGTGGGTAAGAGCGGCATTGGCAGCCCGAGACATAGGGCTTAGCTGACCGCGAGTGTAGTTATAGCGCACAGCGTGGTCTGTGGCGACTCGTGTCTTCTTAGTGTTACTGTTATCACACGTGTTTACAAATAAAGTATTTATCAGAAAATGGCATGTATATGCACAAATGGTGTCAATAATACCGGTACGTAGTAAGTGTCAATCATGTCTGCTCTATCAGCCACAGCTTATAGATGGATAAATTTGACACAACTATTTAAACTGATAACGGTTGATGCAAAATTTGGAGCATGTTAAAATATAGAGAAAACATCAGAATATATCACAATATACGTAATAGTATATCACAAAATAATACAAAAAAGGGGAGATAAAATGCCACGAACAGCAGCTAACGAAAGTAAAGAAGTGGAAATATCAATCACATCATCACAGCTGGATATCTTTTGACAGCTAAAGAACTATCCAATCATAACAAAACAAGACAGCAAAAAATATTCCGTGACAAAATTACATTTTGCGAAATACGGCTACAGTGTACGAAAAGTGTCTGCCTTTGTCTACCACTTCATGGATATTATCTATCTACTACTATCGTGTTTTGTTTGATTTTTAGAAGAAAAAACACGATAACGAAAATCAGGACCAGAAGTTGGCACTGCGCTGGCCTAAAAAGACAGAAACTAGATAGCTACATAAATATGGCATGCACCCAATCACTAAATAACCACCGACATTGACCTGACATGATCAGTATTTCTGCAAGAAAGGATATCAAACGATACATGGAATATAATGTGAGTCGGCTCATATTCTCTTTTGAAACACACTTGTGTCGATAAATACACGACTCAAATGACTACTCAGGGACAGTGTTCAATGATGCTGGAAGCATGATTTGAATGTCATCTGTTGTTTGCTCTTAAGACCGGTCCCCACTGCAAAGTGCTCAGCAAGCGTCTCCACTGTTTGGGGCGACGGCCCAGCAGCGGCGAGGCAGAGGCCACGGCGAACACCCACACCATCGGTACCGCTGGCGACTCAACCCTATCCCAGTCACCACCCGCGCAGACACTAACTCCCTATAACCAGTCTATGAAGCGGAGACAGGACAGCTCCTCTGAAGAAACGCAGCATACCGAGATGATGGCGCTGTTCCGACGTTTAACGCAAATGGCCGCCAACAGCGAAATGAGCGATGCAGATGAGGCATTCGCCTGCTGTATTTTGTAACTGCTGTATTTCTGCTGAATGGTCTGAGTCCAAGGCAGAAGAGCGCGGCGAGAATGAGAGTGCTCAACGTGCTCCATACGGTAGCATCTGAATAATCAATTCTGAAAGGTTGCAGCAAATGATGATGAGCCCGCCATGTGTATAGTGCTTGTGTATTGAATGCTTTTGTGTTTGCGATAGTCATGTCATCCATTGTTAAAGGATACTCACTACTCAGGGAGTTTACTAATACAGTCATTTCATTGTTACAAATGACTGTTAATCGCAATAAAACAGCGTGACAAAATGTTACCGATCTCGACAAGTTGCAGTTTGTTCCAGAAATGTGAGTTGGTCAAAGTATGTGCTAATAAGACTAGACCTCATTTCTAAGCAGAAATCGCAAATGTTGTGCCTGAAATGGAAACCAAAGAAACTAAATAATACGCTTCTCCTCCTCCTAAAAAATAAGCTACCCCAGAGAACGAGTCGAGTAAGAGATACATTTGAGTCAGAATCGAGCAGCACCAAAGAATACATTCCTTTCAGTCAGAGTCGGACGGGAGTAGAACATATTGAATTCAGAGTTGATTCGAACATAAGAGTCTGAGTCCAGCTACGACTGCCACTAAGCTCAGCAACAGCAGGATCCGGCGGACAAGGAAAGCACGCCAAGATGGCATCTTCAACTTGATATTTCATGAATAATAGCACCACAATAAACTAGTCGAACGTTAGCCAGTAAGGCGCCGTAGTTAGCGATGAACGACCGAGCGCGAAGGAAATGTATGGGTGAATTTCAACTCAATCGGGCAAGTAGTTTCTGAGATACAAAAAAAGTGCGCACATGCAGAGATACACACCCCTGGCTTGTGGGAAAGTGGCGGCTGAGAGGTCCCTAACCACACACTAAATTTGAACACAATCGGCTCAGCCGTTCCTGAGATATATAAAAGGGGTGTGCACGAGCGCACGTGCAGAGGCACCCTACCCTTGATTTGTGGAAACGCAGCGGCTAAGAGTTCCCTAACCAAACACCAAATCGAAACACAATCGGTTCAGCTGTCCCTGAGATATAGAATAGGGGTGTGCAGTGTGCACGTGCGCACGTGCAGAGGAACCCACCCCTGACTAGTGGCGGCTGAGGGGTCCCTAGTCACACCCCAAATTCGAACACAATCAGCCCAGCTGTTGCGGAGTTTTTGCGACAAAACACCTTTCAACACCCCTCACGCGGCACGCGCAGTGGTAGTCACCCACATGAAACGGCACTGGCAAAAAAGTTAAATGGGGCTATTCAGCAAAGAAGCCCGTTTGTCAATCGGACGATCAGTTGCAAAGATATGAGCTTCTCAAAAGCGTCGGCACGGGTTGGGTCGAATATACCACGTAAAGACGAGCGAGCGCGAAGCGTATATACATCATATATATATATATATATCATATATCATATAAATACTGTAAGAGATGGTTCATGCTTGGCAAGACAATCAGGATTTTTCGTTGAATATTGTGAAAGTTGTCTCGTTCACCAATTTAGGTTGCGTCACTAGCACTTACCAGAATCGGGTCATACGGTGCATTATGTGCATTTTCATCGGGTGAAATTTCGTTGGAAAATGTGAAGCAGATAAGAAAACCTTGGCCAAAGCTCATTATTATCGTTAAGTAGCTCAGAGACCAAATATCCCAATTGGTCCAGCATTAACTGACCATGACGTCAGCATAAAACACCATGAGTTGGCACCTGCTGGAGACGATGCTCTTTATGCCCAGGTGTATGTCTGAGTGGAAAGTCATGCCGGACATCCGCGGGTTTCCCTGGCGAGCTTGTTAGATTTCACTGAGCTTTTTGGGTTTCAGAAAACCCAAGAAGATACTTACATGCTCAACAAGGTTATCCTGGTTCAATTGCCCATGATTTTATGCCAGCAAATGACAAGGGGTAGAAAAAAGCTTTCGGATTTGGGAAAATGCGGATTTGGACAAAAAAAAAATGAAAATGCCCTCAAATAAATTTTGTTTACATATTTTCAGAAAACCGGAAGATATGTAAGAAAACCACTATGTACATGTACTCCCCCCCCCCCAAAAAAAAAATAAAAATAAAAAAAATAAACGATTGCTCCCTAAGCATGCAAACCTCATGACGTAATTTTTTCAGTACACTTTTTGGCTTTTTGGACCAGATACAGAAAAAATGGCATCACTGTATTTCTGAGACAAAACTGGTTAAGACACATGCATTTTGTATTTGCATTTATCCATTTCGAATTTTGACCTTTTTTACCTGACCTTGACCTTAAAACGGGTCAGGCGTGCAAATGGCTGCTACAATCGAATTATATGTGTAAGATAATCCATAAAACATGTGTCGCATGACCTCTTGCCAATAGTGACCTGATTTGACTTGAAGTCTTGACCTTGACCTTTGCTTACAATTTCACTTTTGCTTATACGGGAGATGCATCATACCTAAGCTTTGAGAGCACCTTATGCGATAATAGTCTCAATTTAAGGCTTTGTATGGGAAGTATGGCCAAAAAACTCAAATATCTAACATTTGACCTTTGACCTGACTGTGACCTGACATGTTACCTTATCGGGAAAATTTCACGTGTGTTTTACAGTAATCTCATTGAGAGCTTTCGATTGCCGACTTCCGCGTCTCGCTGCAGTTATTGGTTCGGAAGATAACGAGGGGGCGAATAACGCCCCCCCCAGCCAAAGAGGCTTTCGGCTGAGACCCCAGCCAAAGCCGGGTTAATGTAAATAATTATTTGTGGGGTCCGGATTCGCTAAAATGTTGGCAAGTACTGCTTTACAGACACTGTATATTAATGCCATAGTGTGCAGTGCAGCACAAATGCTCTGTCCACTTCCACGAGACCACCTGTCGGTGCTGCACGCAGTGAAATGCAATGCAACTACTTATCCCCTCGCCCCTGATACCGTGGGCGAGGGCTATAGTAATTGCATTGGATTCCACTGCGTGCAGCATCGACAGACAGAGCAGGTGGTGTCACTGAAGTGGACAAAACATTTGTCCTGCACTGTACGTCGTTTACCGCCAAGCGAAACATAACTTAATAGGACAATGTAATTTCAGGCAGGCTTCAACCTTTCTATTGAAATACACACACTGTTGAGACGAACAAATTATGCACAGCATTTATTGCACGTTCAATATGACTGGTGATCCCGAGGCTAAATTCGTCCCGGTTTTATAATGAAATTCCCCAACTAGCATTCTTTACAATATCCCGACTGCACAATCCAGATGAAGACAAAGCAATGCACACAAACAATGCAGCTTGTCGGGCTCCGTGACAAGAAGTAATTGTTCTGCCACGGCACGATACACGAGCCGGACTATATCGCCGCCGCGTAATACCAGAAGCTTAGGAGGTGGGCAAGCACCCTACGACATGGATCTTATCCCGTACGTGGGATACCTTTTTCGGCCTCAGATGCAGTGACGCAATAGTTATCCAAGCGTGGATTCCCAGCGGCAACATCGGATCTCGGCGGTCACCGGCCGGGTCTTTCCGATCAGGTAAAGCCGCGTCCGACCAGCGCCTGTCGCGGTGTCGCGGTGCACGAACCGGGGATTGTCACAACATCTGATGATTTGCCAGGTCAGATTGTTGTCGGCCAATTATCCCGGAGGAGACACCCGGAGCAATGCCACGCGCTCGTCATGCTCTCCGGCTCCAATGACACCAGACAGTGATTTGGGCCGGCGACAAAAATGTGGAAAAACCACCAGCCGAGACGCAAAACTGCAGATGGTCTCCTCTTATGTGATTGGCACAATCTGACGCTAGTTATTTCACAAACTACCTGGAATTTCCGCCAAATTATGCCATTGTGCAGCTCAAGTGAAAATTAAGCCATTTACCAGTCTATCTGGTCACATCCGGGAATATCCTGGAACACCCAGCTCCGAAAAATGCTACTGATATGCCCACCAGTTTCGCATAATTTGTGTTCGAGAAGCTTTCAAACACCCTTGTCACGACGCGACAGACGGAGTGGGTGGTTAGTGAGCCACTCACCAGAGACTCAAGTCTGTCCAAACCATCCCTCAGGCGAACAGATATACGTTGACACATCTGCATCATGACGCAGATTACACATCTCGACTCATCGTGATAAAGCGTGAATCAGCGGCCAAGATAACCTTCATAAACGAACTTGGTTGATCTCAGACATGTGCGATGTTTCGGCCTTGTCAACCTGTCCTGGAACGTCCCCTCGAGAGGAAATATAGGTCGTGTCGTTAAGCAAGGTAGCAATGACTAAATGCCGGCAATTTTCATATTTACGTTTCATTTAACGGAGATAATGTGAAAAATATATATCACATTTATTTTCAGGCTTGCTGCAAGAATATCTCATTGCCATCACGCCCACGGAGATGACATAAGACAAAGGGCTCGTCTCTGTTAAACATGTTTTGTTAGCACCTGGCTGGGATAACTGATCAGCGGCATGATCAGATGGCCTTATTAGGCATTGCTGACAACAAAGCACTGCTGACGACGCATAATGCGTGGATAGGCGGTACGAACAGGAAACACATAATCAGCTCTGTTGTCAAGGGTTATTAACAAGTGAGATAAACTAAGTAAATCAATCAAGTAAACTAGATAACCCGCACTTCTTTAAAATTCTCTTTTAGAGTACCATGGTATTTACGGGCGCCGCAAACACTACCCCGGGGCACCACTTCATACCGCCCCCATCTGCTCACCTCAGCGTTGACCGGTGAGTCTCCTGGCCTCGCGGTCACGGCGTCGTCGGTCGTCCTCATCCGACCCGGAGCCCTCGTCGGCCGACCAGTCGGAGCCAGAGCCGTCCGGGGCGTAGTCGTCAGAGTCGGTGTCGTTGATGAACGAGTCGTCCAGGTCATACGAGTCGGGTGTGTCACCCGCCGCCTTCTGAGCCCGCTGGCGTGCTGTGGGGGAGAGCGAGGGGTCAGGACGTGCTGTGGGAAGAGCGAGGGGTCAGGACGTGCTGTGGGAAGAGCGAGGGGTCGGGACGTGCTGTGGGAAGAGCGAGGGGTCAGCACGTGCTGTGGGAAGAGCGAGGGGTCAGGACGCGCTGTGGGGAAGAGCCGAGGGTCAGACGTGCTTGTGGGAAGAGCAGTGGGGTCAGGACGCGCTTGGAAGAAGCGGGGTCAGCAAGTGCTGTGGGAAGAGAGCGAGGGGTCAGCACGTGCTGTGGGGAAGCGAGGGGTCATGACGTGTGTGGGAAGAGCGAAGGGTCAGGACGTGCTGTGGGAGAGCGAGGTTGTCAGACGTGCTGTTGGTAAGAGCGAGGGGTCGGAACACGTGTGTGGGAAGACGAGGGGGTCAGCAGTGCATGTTGGGAGAAGAGCGAGGGGTCAGCGCGCGTGTGGAAGAGCGAGGGGCAGGACTGCTTTGGGGAGAGGGAGGGTCATGACGTGCTGTGGGCGAGAGCGAGGGGTCAGGACGCGCTGTGGGAAGAGTGAGGGGTCAGGACGTGCTGTGGGAAGAGCGAGGGGTCAAGACGTGCTGTGGGAAGAGCGAGGGGTCAGGACGCGCTGTGGGAAGAGCGAGGGGTCAGGACGCGGTGGAGGGAGAAGAAGGGGGAGTGTATAAGGTGAGAAGAGGCAGGGGGTGGTAGATATTACACTGCAGGCAAAACTGCCAGGAAGAGGGGAAGATATAGTGGGATGAATGACGTGGTACGTGGAAGGATATCCCACAGGACGAAAGGTCCTCACGGTCATAAAAACGGAACCTTCTTCCTTATCAAGGACATGGAAGTTTTGTTTTATTCAATTACATCTTGTTAACCCGACATTGGCTGGGGTCTCAGCCGAACGCCATTGGCTGGGGGGGGGACGTTCTTCGCCCCCTTGTTATCTTCCGAACCAATAGCCGCAGCGAGACGCGCAAGGCGGCAATCGAAAACTCACAATGAGACCATTCTAAAGCACACGCGACATTTTCCAAATAAGGTCACATGTCAGGTCACAGGCAGGGCAGGGTCAAATGGTAGACATTTGAGTTTTTGGGCCATACTTTCCATCCAAAGCCTTAGATTGAGACTATCATTGCACAAAGTGCTCTTAAAGGTATCATGCATCTCCCGTATAAGCAAAAGTGAAATTTTAAGCAAAAGTCAAGGTCAAGATCAGGTCAAATAAGGTCACTACTGGCAAGAGGTCATGCGACACATGTTTTAAAGGGACTGTCCCACCTTAACATAAGATTTGAGTTGAGATAGCCATTTTGCGTGCTTGGCCATTGATATGTATGGTGGTATAGTTAAAACAACCCTGAAGGTCGATCACAGAAATTTGAGTTTGGATTGACATCTGTAACATCCCCAGTTCCCCATGTATTGAACTGGTGGCCCTGAGCGATGGTGTAGTCTCTTCTTTACTTAAATGTTGATTACAGTCGACTTGTTTTACCTTTGGCCATACATTAGCCATACAACTAGTCCCACTTATGGCGCCGTAGAAGGTTTCTTTTTCCCAAAGAAATTCTATATGACGTCATCAGCCCAAATATTAAAACTGATTTTTTATTAAATTGAGCACTGTTTGTGAGACACAAATGTCATAATCGTGTTTGGCAGCATTCACTTCATATTTTGCACCACAAACGACGTACATTTGACACATTTTTGTAAGGTGGGAGTGTCCCTTTAAGGGTTATCTTACACATATAATTCGATTGTAGCAGCCATTTGCACACATCACCCGATATAAGGTCAAAGTCAGGTCAAAGGGTCAAAATTTGAAACGGATCAGTTTAAATACAAAATGCATGTTACCTAACCATTTTTATCTCAGAAATACAGTGGTGCCATTTATTTTTACTGTATCTGGTAAAAAATAAGTACTTAAAAATGGCGCAATGAGGTACTCATACTTAGGGAGCAATCCGTGTATCACAAATACAGATATTGCTTTGAAATTTGGTTTGGCTATTGCACACATGTTTTTTTTAACATATCTTCCGTTTTTTATTATTTTAAAATGTTGATTATAAAGGCATTTTCCCCATTTTTTTTTTTAATTGGGGGTCAAAACCCCAAATTTTCACAACTCTGAGAAAACTATTTTCACCCCTTGTCATTTGCTATCTTTTGACGTATTTGTATTGCATTTTGCTTTAGGAATGGCCTTTGTACAGGCTGTTAAGAGTTTAGCTGATATTTGCGCCAAAGTCGCGTGTAGTGGCGTCACTAATTTTTGTATAACTCGAAAAAATCGACGATTTTGATCTGATTTTTACACTTGAGACGTCCAATTAATGTAAGAGAAACTACCCAAAGTTTCGCGTTGATAGCACTGCTAGTTTTTTTTTAGCTATTTTGCAAATCCGGGAGGGGCGTCCCCCCAGCCAATGGCGGGTTAAGCAACAAGAGCGTTCAAGATACAAATCCACACGAAGCTTTTCCATTCCTGCTAGACTAAACAACACGGAAAGATCCAACCACACTTGCAAGCATCCTCTTCCGACCGACGCATCTGCGAGTCCCATCACGGATAACACGCCCACGGAGAGCTGGCTATGACGTCAGGCCGTCCGCGACGCCGAGTTCCGGCGAATGCCGCTCGTTTTCGTCCGATATCAGCGATCGGACACGATCGGCACCCGTATCAGATCGAGCCGTGTCAGCATCACATCACCACCGGACCCGGCGCCGGCCCAATATGGACCTCACGCAGCGAGACGGCCGGCCGGGAATTCTGACGCGACGCGGGGTGTAGATATGAGGACATTTTACGCCGGCGGTAGAAAAAGCGCCGCGAACAAAAGCGTTGTGCAGGATGTGGTGGTGCTGGGAGTGGTTTGGGATTTTAGGCCGGTGCACCTGCTGCGGTTATTTGGAGCCAAACGATTTAAGAAAGTATTCACGGCAATGACGGAATAACCATTACATAACCAACGAATAATAATAATAAATTAGCAAAACTAAATAATAATAATAAGCAAACAAAAATAATTGGCGCGAAAAGAAGCAATAATTCAAATCAATCGGAAGCCAATTGGCATTGCGCAAAAAACTTCAGTTCTGATTCCTACTTCTACAGATGATCGCCATGCCTCTCCGCCCTGAAGTGCACTCACATCCCTCTCAAACGCGTCATCACCTGTGACCACAAGTCGCACGTCCCGCAACACCGCAACTGCAGACAAATCCGGCATTCAGTGAGGACTCGCTGCTCAGACAACAAACACAAACACGGCGACAGTTCACTGAGCCGACACCTTTCAGAGACATGTGTACAGCCGTGTCATTGTGACGTGAGCACAAGCCACATAGCCTGAGGCTCTGCACACGATGTTCAACTTAACACATGTCAAATAACACCACACTGACCACTGCTCCACAGGCATCAGCCCCATATTCCTTTCTACTGATGATGATGATTGGGGATTATAAGCCCCACTTTCCTTTCTAATGGGAAAAGTATAACCGTCAGGCGTTGCTCCTTAACTCGGCATTAGCTGGGGTCTCCAGCCACCTTTCATTGGCTGGGGGGACGTTTTTCGCCCCCCCCCCATGTTCTAACTTACGAACTAATGGTCCGATTTGGACGCGACATGCAGCGATCAAAAGGTCTCAGCCAGCTGAATCTAACGAATGTTTACCATTTGGTTTGCAAGGTCATAGGTAAGGTCAGTCAGTTCAAAACCGGCGCATCTAAATGCATGGGCCATACTTTATATCCAAAGCCTTCTGTTTGCTGATTGTGGTTTTGGGCGCGCCGACAACAAAGGTCAATTTGCGCCCATCCATCCAAAGCCTTCGATCGCGACCATTATCATCCAAAGTGGTCTCAAAAGGTATAATACACATTCTGCATGAGCTAACGCGAGATTGTTGTCATAGGTCAAGGTCAGGTCACACAAATTTACGTGAAGTTAGTGTCAAGTTCAGATCAAGGTCAGTTTACATGTTAAAATCCGAAATTTATAAATCTACATAAGCAAGGCATGTTCCTAGACCAGGTTTGTTTCAGAAATACAGTGCTGGCATTGATTTGTCTTTATCTCGTCAATAAAAGCAAAACAATTTACGTCATGAGTTACTCATACCGAGGGAGCCATAAGTCGGTAAAAAACTATTGCTTTGAAATGTGGCTTGGGTTTTATCTATATGCGTTCTTCCAACATTTTTTTTTTAAGTTTTAACATTTAAATTTTGAGGGCAATAAAAAATTGGGTCAAAAACACAATTTTCCCAAATACGAGATAGCCATTTTGTAGCCCTTGTCATTTTTTAAAAATCTTTTGATGTTTCGCGATTGTGTTTCGATTAAAAAATGGCCTTTGCACGGCTTGTTAAAGGGAATAGTTCACCTTTAACATTGGGTTTTGAGTTGAGATAGCCAAGTTGTGGCGCATGCTCGAATGACTTGTGAGCTTCACATTTTCAAAAGAAAAACCTCTTAATTATTTATTTCAGTCTTAACAGCCGAGACGGGTATACCCGTTAAGCTCCAATCGCTGATGGCTGTTTTTGCATGATATGAGGCATTGATTAGTGACGTAGAATGACGTAATGACTTTTGGGAAAAGTGTTTGATAGAAACGGCATAGTCTGGACTGACAAGAACATATTTTTTCATACCTCATTCCACTGGATGCAAGATAAACTTTGTTGAGGATATATCGTAGATTTTTGCTGCTTAAAATCGTTCCAAAAACGTTATTCTCAGCAACATTCTCAGCAAAATTATTCAGACGTACCTGTCTACAGATGTTTTATTATTTTTAGTTTTTAGGGCCGAAATCCGTTTTCATCTTGCTTGCTTTTCTGGGCGTGCATGGGTTTCAGGAATAACTTCCCTTTTCACTGCATGATATACAAAGAATACACTGATATTTTTTTGTCAAATGAATACATGGTATGGCTAAGTTGAAATATTTTAACGCAACTTTCAACGTCCATAGATAAACACGGAAACTTCTTTTGGTATAAACACAAATAACGGCAAAGAATATTTTGTATTATCTGCGTTTGTTTTATCTAGTGTGACTTCGCCCGGCGATTATGTTCAAATAATAATGAATAAGCACTGTGATTGATTCGAATTAATCTCCGTGGTTCTAAAACGTTTGCATTCACGCACCTTTAAACAATTATTGGGCAAGTACCGTCTTGTATGCGCACGTCCCCTCAAATCGATGACGTTTTTGAATTTGACATACGTGCTTTCTAGCAAGCTGATTTCTCGCCTTCTTAGAGAAAAATATGACATATCACCAATAATTGACATTTTAATTTTGTTTATTCCGCGCTAATAATAGGTTTCTTTGGAACTTATTAAGTAAATATGATATTTAATTATCTTGCTTCTTCTTTCATTCATTTCTGAGCTTTTTCAAGGTGAACTATTCCCTTTAAAGGGAATGTTATACCTTTCTGAAAACTGTCACATATCTGCCAGTTAAATAAACAAATATGAAGTAAGTGCTGCTGAAAACCATGGTGATATTTGTTTCCCGGAAAGTCATCTGACTTTATATTTTTATATTTGGAACAATGACGTCATTATGAAGTTATAAAGAGCAATAGAGATATGGCACAATATTTGTAGACAATTCTCGCGAATTTAATACAAACAATTATTTCGTTATCGTACTCGCAGCAGGCAATCCAACCCGCCAATCCGCGAGACCTGCAACATGAGGCTATCATAGTCAGTCGAACACATTGTGATCGGCTGTAAAGCTTTGGCACAAGACCATCGTCATGTGTCGGTCTACCTTACATTACATCGCACCGTCTCCGAACGATGAACTCGAACGACGCCACGCTCCTTGGCAACGATGATCCAGCCATTATCGACCTAGTTCTTGATTTCGTCCTGCAATCGCCCTTCGCTGGAAAGATGTACACTTCTCTCTGCTTATCTGACCAAATTTATGTTTTTGTTCTCGGTCTCCCGGTGCTGCCTGCAAAGTTGTTACCTCCCGGGCATTAAAGGGAATAGTTCACCTTGAAAGTTGTCTTGAAATTCAACCATACGGTGCATCTTGAGCT
>VOPJ01015904.1:12807-77022 GCA_014673585.1 Semibalanus balanoides | reverse complement strand
TACCTGCGGCGCGCTGATGTTGATGATGCCGGCCGCCTGTTTGAGCTGCAGGTAGGTGAGGAAGGCGGAGTGCAGGGTGGAGCGCTGCGCCAGCTCCTCCGCCTGGCCGCCGCCCTCCGGGATCGCCGGCACCGCCAACAGCATGCAGTACTCGTCCTCGTTCTGTCAAGGGGGCAAGGCCAACGTCAGCGGTGTTTAGCTTATATAACGCAGGGTGGTAATCAATGCTACGCTCCTTTGCGTCCAAGCTCAGCAAGAGAGGAATAAGAACCAACGATATGCCAGGAATCATCACAATGACCTCCGCTGTAACTTAATCGAGTGCAAACTACCAGCACAAAAACAGTACAAATATATAATTTAGAAACTAGAGTATCCTAAGCTAGAACAAATCTAGAACATTGCCAACAAGGAAAATTCAGCAGCGTCTATCAGAGCCAGGCAGACCATCCGACTGACCTCCATTTTTCGCGCTACGCCGTCGAGCTGGGCCCACTCGAGCCGCATGCGTTTCTGTATGTGTAGGACGCGCGGCTCGGCGGGAGGCAGCGAGGCATCGGCCACCTGACGGCTGCCAGACACCAGGCGGAACTGGACCAGCGCTCGGTCCGACTTGAGCTCCAGCTGACCGGACCATACGGACCGGTACCTGGCGGCGGACATGAAGGAACGGGGCGCGAAGTCAAGACACAGAACGGGCCAAGTACAGGATCATCACAAGGGGCCAAGTGCAGCGACAACACACACGGCACGACACACACACAAGTGGCGGAGACGGAAGCTGTGCATTAATTGTGACAAACGTGGGTGACAGAAGGCGTCAGTCACATGATCTGGGGTCAAATGATCAGGAGATAGCGCAGACATGGCCGGAAGTCGGCAATATCCGTCCGGAACACGACTGAAGTATCAGGAACACGGATGCAAAATGGGCGCAGCGTGACTGCTTGGCTGTGAGCAACTGGCTGGAAACCCATTCGGTGCCTTGCCTAAAATGTTACCAGGCGAAGAAAACTTAGTTTCTTTATGAGCCATCTCCTTGTTAACCTCTCCCCCGTTAAGCCCACTGAGAACGCCACACCACCAGCTTAGCACGGCTCAGTGCTGACAGCATCAGCTGCTCGCAGTCAGCTCACCTCTGCAGTTCGACAATGTCCCTGCTGCAGGGCGACTCGAGGTACAGCGGTGCCGGCGGCTGTTCGTGGTAGCCGGGCATCCAGCCGCGGCCGGCCGCCGCGTACTGCTCTGCCGCCGCCGCTGCTGCTGCTGCGGCCACAGCGGCAGCCGCCGGCGTGGCGGCGCGGCCGTCCTCCTCTCCTTGCAGCTCCTTCTTGGGCGGCAGGTGGGCGGCGTAGCCGGGGTGGGGCGGCAAGCCAGCGACGCGCTGCTGCATCGCCAGCTGCTCGTGCAGCTGCTGCATCTGCATGTAGCTGCTGTAGGCCGGGTGGTACATCTGGTGGTGCATGTAGTGGGCGGCGGCGGCGGGGGGCAGCTCGGGCGGGCCCGGCGAGGCCAGGTGCGGCTGCAGCAGACCAGCCGAGCGGCGCAGCATCTCACTCTGTGGAGAGACAACAGCGGCGTCAGCTGACGGCCGGTACGGTACTCTCACATGGGCAAAGCGTCAGCACCAGCCGGACAAGTCTCACGAGGACACAGCGCCAGACGGCGCAGGCTTGGACACAAAGCAACCAGCGCCATGTCGCACCAGGAACACAACCGATAACCAACAAATATATGCCGGGCAACGCCCCGGATCCGCCAGGACTTCCAGACGTGCTCCAAACACCGCAGGGGGGGGGGGGGGCTGACACTGACCTGTGAGACGAAGGCGCTGCTGTGCGCCGGCAGGCTAGGGGTAGACTGCCTAGGGCAGGGTGTGCGGAGAGCCACTGCCAGGCTCGTCCGGGTAGCCCTTCAGCTCCTGTATCACACCGTGGCGCACTGGATGCTGTGGAGAAGAGACCAACGATACACAGGTCAGCCGACAGCCAGCGGCGAGACCGGGCAGCAAGTACGCTTTGAGAGGAGATGGGTACGCTTCGAAGGAAAATCAGGGATACATGCTGTAAAGCAGGCACTGTCGGTCACCAGTGCCCGTCCAATGTCAACCACAAGATAATGCCTGACCATATAAACAATCATACCAGTCCGGTGTTTCTCCAACATGTCTCCACTACCAACTCTCCGCCACCAGCGTTCCGTTCCACGTACCAGTGCCGGGTCGAAGGGCCGCGGTGCCGGCGAGGGCACGCAGTGGCGGCCCTGGCTGGCAGGACTAGGGGTGCTGACGGCGCCGACCGAGGCACGGCCCGACACCTCGACTCGCGGCGGCTCGGGCAGCGGTGACAGGTCGCGGGTCGTCAGCGCCACCGGCGCCTGCTGCGTGGACGCCTGGTGCGCCGGCGTCAGGGCAGGGGTGACAGAGGAGGACGCAGCACCCCGCTGTGGAGAACACGGCACGGTATCGTTCAATATACGTCCCAAGATCGGTACACACACGCACACGAGGCTCCTGAAAGCTGACAGTGACGGTACTAACCGTCACAGTTTCGCGTCACAACTGAGTCAATTCATGATAGGTATTACAAATACCGTATTACGCTGTATTGCAACAGCTGACGAGCAGCACAAGCGGTAAACCATCACTCTCCACGCATCGAGCCACATTCTCGGCCAGGCAAAACACAAGGCAAGACACAAGACACAATACACAATTCAGAGCCAATCAGCCGCCGTCGCTCGGTACATACCTTGAAGGAGATGACCTTGTCGGCCGGCGGCATCGTAGGCAGCCGAGATCGCGGGTCAGGCAGGACGACCGGAGCTCGCTGGCGCGGGCTCTCCACCACCGACGCTCGCGTCACTGGTGTCACCGTCGCCTTGGCCGGGTATCCCGCCGACACAGGCTTCGTCACGAGCGGAGTGGCGGCGCCCGTCGGGTAGAGCTGCGTCGCTCCGGCTGAGCTCACCGCCACTTTACCCGCCAGCAGCAGGCCACCGACCGTTGACGCGGGCGCAGCGGCAGAGCTGGTCGCTGGCTTGCTCGAAAGCGCGGCCAGTGCCGCGGCGGCCGCCGCTGGTTTGGAGGGGAACAGTGCTGGTGACGCCGCACGAGGCAGCGCGTACATAGCGGGCGCAGCGGAGCTGACAGCGGCTTTGGGGGCGCCGTACAGCAGCTGGCCAGCCGCGCCGACCGCGGACGGCGCCGCCGCCGCGTAGAAGCCAGTCGGTGGTGCGGCTGAGGTGGGTAGAAGCGGGTTCACCGGGTAAGAGGCGGCAGGACTGGCGGCGCTCACTGGTACCTTGACCGGGAACGCGACAGCAGCAGAAGCAGCGGCAGGGGCCGCGCTGGTGGTAGCCGGTGGGTGGGCTGATCGGGGCGATCCTGCCGCTGGCTGAACCGTCAGCACCGCCGGACTGGCGGCGCCGGGCGGCCTCTTCACTGGGAACAGCACGGCACCTGGCGCAGCAGCCTTGACCGGATACAGCGTCGCTGAGCCGCTGGGGACGGCAGGCTTCGCAGGCGGCGCGGCGGGACCGCCGCCCGCCGCAGCCGTTTTAACCGGGAACACCGACACAGACGGGGTCGAAGACGGCACCCCCTGCTTGGCCGCCATGAAAGCCGCTGGCTTGCCGAGGTACGCGGCAGCAGCCGGAGCCGCAGATGAAGCTGCAGGCTGCGGCGCCACTGGTCGGGGGCTGTAGAGCGCTCCTGCTGACACCAGAGGCAGCTGGGGTCTCGCGTGCTGGTAGCCCACTGGCACAGCGGGCCGCGCCGGTGCCGCTGTCGGTGCCGGTGTGACTGGCACAGCAGACGCTTGGTAGAGCGCAGGCCGCACGGGTGCCACGGATCCGGCCGGCCGCGCCGGGGCAACCGAGACGGTCGGCGGTGGCTGCGACGCAGATGCCAGGGCCGGTGACGGTGACGGCGGTGAGCTGCGCCGCGCCGGCTCCTCGGTGGCTTTCTCCTCTTTCAGCGGCACCATAAGACCAGTGACCGGATCCAGTAGCGCCTGAGTCTCCTGCTGTGCCGCCTCTGACGTCTCCGACGCCGGAGGTGACTTGGCGTCAGCCGGCGGCGTGTCTTCTGCGACCGCAGTGGACCCCGCCGCCGTAGGAGGCGCGGACGGCGCGGACGACGCTGCCGGCGCGGCGGGAGTCGCCGGCTCCGGAGTCGGGATCCGAGGCTCCACGTCCGCGTCCCAGTCCTTGGGGTCTCCGAAGCGGCCCTGCACAACATCTTCGATCGTCTCGTCAATGCTGGAGCGTTTCTCCTCGGCCACAGCCGCCCTGATGGCCGCCTTCCGGCCGCTGTCGTCGTCGTCGTCGTGGAACTCGTACACATCGCTGGCACCGCCTCTCGCCGCCGCAGCGCGTTTGCGACTGCGTGACGTTGCCGCTGGCCTCCGCGCTGGCTTCTTCGGCTCGGGCGGGGGCGGCGGAGCCAGAAGTGCGGGCGGCGGCGGCGCGGCCGGTGCTGGCGGCGGAGGAGCGGGAGGTGGCGGCGCCGCGTCCTCCTTCGCAGCTTCCTTCTCGATGAGCGCCGCGGCAGCGGCGGCCGCCGCAGCCTTGCCCTTGGCGACGCGGGGCGGTCGCCGGTTGGTGGCCCTCGTTGGCGTAGTTGCGGCTGGAGACTCCAGCTGCTGCTCCACGGCGGCGGCGGCAGCGGCGGCGGCAGCGGCAGCCACAGCCGCCTTGGCTCTGCTGGGCCGCTGCGGTCGCGTCCGTGGAGCACGCACTGGAGTCTTGATTTCTGCCACCGGCGGCGGCGGAGAAGTCTTCTCAGCCGGCTCGGCAGCAGGCGAGGCGTCAGCCGGTGGCTCGGACTTCACCTCGGGCGAGGCAACCGACAGCTGCAGCTGCTGTGCCTGCAGCTGTGCAGGAGGCGCGGTTGGGACCGGAGACGGCGCCGGTGACGACGACGCCGCCGCCGCCGCCGCCGGTGACTTGACGATGACAGGAGTCTCCACGGGGCTCGGCTGAGAGGTGAGCACAGAGATCGGCCTGGCCACCGCAGGCCAGGCTACCTGATGTCTCGCACGCAGGTCGGTCACCGCGAGTTCGGGCCGCACCGCGGTCGGCACCGCCCGGTCGGCAGCCGCGCGTCGTGCACCGCCAGGTCTGCACCGAGGTCTGCACCAGCGGTCGGGTTGTAACGCGAGCATGGTAACGGGTCCGTAACTACGGGTCGCACCGGAGGTCGGGCACCGAGGTCGGTAACCGCGGTCAGGGCCACCGAGGTCGGCACCCACCGGTATTAGGCACCGCGGGCTCGGCCACGCGCGGTTTGCTCACCGCTGGCCTGGTCCACCGCTGGTCGGCACGCGCTTCGGTTGATGTTCTGTTTGGCACCGACGGCCGGCCGGCGTCGGCTGGTGCTGCGGCGTCGGGGCTGGCTTCTGCTGCTGTTGTTGCTGCGACACAGGAGTTGGTTGCTGCTGCTGCTGTTGCTGCACCAGCGCCGGTCTCGGCAACGTTTGAGACGTAATCGCCGGAGCTGGCGGTTGTTGTGTAACTGTAGCTGGCTTCTGTTGCGGCTGTGGCACAACAGGCGGCTTCTGCTGCTGCTGCTGTTGTTGCAGCACTGGCAATGGCTTCTGCGGCAGCTGCGACATCGGCACAACATTCTGTGGCACCACAGGTTGTGGCACCTGTGGCAAAACCGCAGCCGCCAGCACAGCCGTTTGCGGTAGCTGTGACAAGATCACAGGCTTCTGCATCGTCTGTGGCATCGGCACAGGCTTCTGAAGAGTCTGTGGCAACGTCACAGGTGGTTGCGAAGGCTGAGCCGTTGACACCAGTTTCTGCGGAGGCTGCGTCAGCGTCACAGTCTTTGAAGCGGCCTGTGGGATAGTCACAGGCTTCTGCAGAGGTTGTGCCACCGTCAAAGGCTTCGGCAGAGGTTGTGACACCGTCACGGGCTTCGGCAAAGGCTGTGGCACCGTCACAGGTTTCTGCAGAGGTTGTGCCACCGTCACAGGCTTCGGCAGAGTTTGTGCCACCGTCACAGGCTTCGGCAGAGGTTGTGACACCGTCACAGGCTTCGGCAGAGTTTGTGCCACCGTCACAGGCTTCGGCAGAGGTTGTGACACCGTCACAGGCTTCGGCAGAGGTTGTGGCACCGTCACGGGCTTCGGCAAAGGCTGTGGCACCGTCACAGACTTCGGCAAAGGCTGTGGCATCGTCACAGGCTTCGGCAGAGGTTGTGATGTCATAGGCTTTGGCGGAGGTTGTTCCATCGTCACAAGCTTCTGTGGAGGTTGTGCCGTCACAAGCTTCTGTGGATGTTGTGCCGTCACAAGCTTCTGTGGAGGTTGTGCCGTCACAATCTTCTGTGGAGGTTGTTCCACCGTCACAGGCTTCGGCAGAGGTTGTGTCGTCACAGGCTTCGGAGGAGGTTGTGCCACCGTCACAGGCTTCGGCAAAGGCTGTGGCACTGGCACAAACTTCTGCACTGTCTGTGGCAAGACCGCGTGTTTCTGCGGAGCCACCTGCAACATTGACACGGGCTTCTGCGGAGGTAGCGACACCGCGAGAGGCTTCTGCGAAGTCTGCGACACGATGACCGGCTTCTGCAGAGGATGTGGCACGACCACAGGTTTGTGCTGCGGCTGTGGCACCGTCGGCACGATGACCGGCTTGTGCTGAACCTGCGGCTGCGGTTGTGGGACAGGCAGCAGCTCCACCTTCGGCACAACCTCTGTCAGTGTCGGCGTTGGTTCTGGTTCGGTAAGAGCCTTCGGTAGGGCGCGCGGCGTCGTCTTGCTGGGTGCCGGCGGTTCGCAGATGACCAGCGAACCAGTGGGTGACGGCGCCGGCTCCAGCTCCACTTCTGGTTCCGGTGTCGCTTCCTGCTCCACTTTCGGGACAACCACTGGCGGCTGCCGCTCCTCCTTTGGTTCCGACCGAACCACAGTCGGCTCCGGCCGTGGCGCCGCCTCTTCTGTCTCAGCATGTAGATCAGGCTTCACCTCGCGGTGCGGCTCAGACTCCGGCTCGCTCGAGTGGTCACTCTCCAGCTCCGCCGCCTTCTCGTCCACAGCTTCCTCGTCAATCTGGAGCTCCGGTTCACTGCGCGGCGACGCGGCGATCGGCTGGCAGCCTGCGACCGGTGGCGGCGTCGCCGGCGACTCTGCCGGCGGCAGCACCAGCTCGGACTCGTGTTCGACCTTGTCCTCGGCGGCAGGCGGCTCGTGCGGCGTCTCGATGGCCGGCGACACGACCTCCTTGTCCGGACTGCCGATGATGAGGCTCTGCACAGCCTGGGCAGCCTCGTCCGGATCCGCTGTGAGCACCAGCTCCGGCTCCGGTTCCAGCTCGGACGCCAGCGGCTCGTAGCAGAAGTAGTTGAACGTCTGGCCAAGCAGCGCCGCCACTGCGTCCTCAGTCTCCTCTTGTGAGATGACAGCGCGGGACTTCTTCTCCAGCTCCTTCTGAGCCGGCGTCGGGCTCTCTGACTTCACCTCGACGGGCGGTGGTGGGGAAGGCGGTGGTGGGGAAGGCGGTGGTGACGGCGGTGGCGCCAGCACTGACGGTGACGGCAGCGGCGGCGGCGGCGGAGGTAGTATCGCCAGCGGGGGCGGGGGCGGCGGTGGCGGCGGCGGCGGCGGTCGCAGCTGCTGTGACCCCGTCGAAGACAGGTAGGACGCAGACCGCGCCGACACAGCCGACTCCTCCACCTTGACAGCCGCCGTCGGCGCCGGGGCGGCTGGCGGACTCGGCAGCGGCTCCTGCTTGGGCGGCACCCACGGCTCCAGCTTGACCGAGACCGGCGGCATGATCGGCAGCACGGAGACCGTCTCCGACGCCGCCGCACTCTCCACGCTCTTCTCCACCGCAGACGGGCCAGCCACAGGCCGGCCGCTCGTCGACGGTTTGGAGGACGCCGCCGGCGCTGGCCGCGGCGGCTCGACGTGCTCCAGCCGTGACGAGGACGACGCTGACACTGACGATGGCGGCGGCGTTACTGGCGCAGTGGACGCGGAGGGCGGCTCTGACGCCACCGGCGCCGTCACCACCGTCTGCAGCAGCGGCACAGGCAAACTCACCTCGCCGTCTGCACTGGTAGCGGCTGACGGCGCCGCGGCACGACCCGGGCTCAGCGCCGCCGGAGAGCGCGGCAACCCGAGCGGGTGTCGGCCGGGCGACTTGAACGAGCGCGACTCGAGCAGCTGATCGAACGGATCCAGGCTGTTCCTGCGCTCCTCCGCTCGTTTGTACGCGGCCGCCTCGGCTCGCGGAGACACGTACGTCGGCTTGGGCGACAGACACGGCTTGGGCGACTTGCGCGTCTTTGGACTGATGAGTTCATGCGGACTGGCGGTCAGCCGCGGACTGCAGCCGTGTCGATTGACAGGACTGAGAATCCGCGGACTGGCTCGCTCGTGGTGGTCCGGGCCCCGCACATCGATAAACAGCGCCGCCAACGAATTACTCTCCTTCCCGAGATCTTCACTCCGCCGCCGGTCGCCGTCCCTGCGCTCGCGGTCCTTATCCCGCTTCTTCTTCTTCTTGGGTCTACTGCTGCGGTCCTTGCGCGGCCTGCCGAACACGTCCGAGCTCTCGTCACTGAACCGGAACACATCGTCTGTCCCGACAGAGGCGGACGAGGAGGGCGCTGCTGGCCGGGCGGCCGGAGTCGGCGGCGGCGCCACACGCGCCTCCTCATCCTCGGCCGCCGCCGGAACGTCCGAGGTGATGTCCTCGAAGTCACCGAAGATTGACTTGAGGGACGTCTCGATGGCCTTGGGCGGCCCGGCGGCCACGGGGTGCGAGAGCAGCGCGTGGGCCTCCGACGCGTCCTCCACCGGCGGCGGCTTGGCAGCCTCCCGCTTCGCCGCCGCCCGGATCGCCTCTTTCTGCTTCCGGCGCTCCTTCCGATCTTCGCTGCGAGGTTTGCCGGCAGGCAGAGCGGGCGTCCGAGGCCGGCTGACCGGCGCAGACGCACCGTCTGAGTCTGAATCGTAGATGTCCGACACCTGCAGCTTGCTCTTGAACCCGCCGGCCGCGAACCCGTGCGATGACGAGGGCACGGGCGCCGGGGCGGGTGCAGACACCGGCGCCGGGGCCTGGACGGGTGCTGGTGTGGGTGCAGGCGCCGGCGCCGGGGCCTGGACGGGTGCTGGTGTGGGTGCAGGTGCAGGCGCCGGCGCCGGCGCGGGCGCGGGTGCGGGTGCAGATGCAGGCGCCGGTGTAGCAGGAGCTGAGGACACGGACGTTGACTGCGTCGACTGTGCGGTCGGCGAAGCAGCGACGGCGGGAGTCGGAGCAGGCGTTGGAACGACCGGCTTCTCCGTTGGCGCCGGCGCGGTCGGCGGCGGCACGGGACTCGCCGCATTGTCCGAGTCGGACATGGGTCCGAAGATCGCCTCGATCCGCTCGTCCTTCTTCTGACTCTCACGCCGCTCGCGTCTCCGCTCGTCGGCGTGGCCGGAGCGCGCGCGCCGCCGCTCCCCCTGCTCCCGCTTGGCGTCCCGCCTCGCGCGAGACGCCGCGTCGTCGGCCGAGCTGACGTCCGTCGTGGCGTGTTCGCGCGGTTTCGGGCGCGGCTTGTCGCGGGACCGGTGAGCCTTGGACTCCTCCTTCAGCGGCTCAGACATCGCCACAGAGGGCTCCAGGACCGGCGGCCCGGACGAATCGCTCTCATCGCTGTAGATGTCCGAAGCGAGCAGCTTGGGCTTGACCGTTTTGGGTTTGCTGGGGTCGCGCGGCTTCTTGCTCAACTTTGAACACGTTGCCGCTGGCGCATCGTCTGACTTGGGCGCATCGTCTGACTTGGGCGCATCGTCCGACTTGGGTTCCTCCTTCACCACCGTCGACTTCTTCGGCAACACATCCTCCTCCTCCTCCTCTGACGAGGTATCGAACGGCTTCTTCTTGGGGTGGAACCGCTCCATCTCCATTTCGCTGTCGTCGCTGTCGGATGTGAGCCCGCTGCCCCTCTTCTCCCTTAACCGTGAGTTCTGCGACTTGGGTCGACTGCAGCTGCGCCTGAGCGGATGGTGTTCGCCCGGCGTGGCGCCACCGCCGCCGCTGCCGCCTGGAGTCTTGGGCTCCTCGACCTTCTTGATCTGGCAGGCGCGCTGCCGCTTCACCTTATCGTACATGCTGAAGAAGGGCGGTTCGTCGTCCAGAACAACGTCGAAGATGTTCTTCTTGGGCGGCTCGTCGTCGTTGGAGTTTGACTCGGTGTCGCTGTCGAGGGTCAGTGCCTTCCTCCTCGGCCTGGGCTTCTCCCTGGATGTTCCGGCCGATGTCGTCGGGTGCGGTGACTTCCTCTCTCCGGTGAGCGGCGTCTTCTCACACTCGGAGCCGCGAGAGGCGTGTTCATCCTTCCCACTCTCCAGACCAGGCTCGATCTTGATCTGGAGCTTGGGCGGTGGATGCTTTTCCAAGGACTCACTCTTGATGGACTCTGTCGGCGGTTTCTTTTCCCGTCGCTTGTCCTGATCCTTGCTCCGGCTCTTGTCCTTGCTCGGCGCCGACTGCGACTTGTCCTGCTCCTTCTCCTTGGTCCTCCGCGACTTCTCCTCGTGGTCACTGTCGGCGTCAGAGCTATATACCAGTTTGGAGACTTTCCGCGCTGACGATTTCTCGGACCGTTTACTGTCTTTTGACGTCTTATCCGAGTTGTCTCGTTCCCTCTCCGGCCGGTCTTTAGACGAGTGTTTGTCCTTTTTCTTGTCGTGACCTCCGGGCTTCGTCCGGTTCTTCTCAGCGGAGCCTTTATCTCGGTGTTTTGACCGCTCGTGTGTGTCAGAGCTCCTCTTCGCGTCACTGCTCGATTTGTGCGCGTGAGGCTCGCTCATCTTAGTGCGCTCAGACTCTTCTTTCCTCTCCTCGGGCGTGTGATTCTCCTTCTTGTGTAATTTGTACTTTGACTTCTCCTCACGCTTCTCATGCCGCTCGCGAGTCTCCTCGCGCTTCGCGTCCGCTGGCCGCTTCGGCTCGCGTTCCGCGTCCGCTGGCCGCTTCGGCTCGCGTTCCGCGTCCGCTGGTCGCTTCGGCTCGCGTTCCGCGTCCGCTGGCCGCTTCGGCTCGCGTTCCGCGTCCGCTGGCCGCTTCGGCTCGCGTTCCGACTTCTCTTCATCGTGTCGGTGCGACGACGACGACGACGAGCCAAGCGGACGTTCTCGCGGCTTCTCGACCCTCGTCGTCGCGTCGTGCTCGACACTGGACGACGAGATGGTGGACGACACAGAGGCAAGTTTCGGCTTTTTCTGCGGTACCGGCTCCTCGCGTCGCTCGTGCCGGTGCCGCGAGTGCTTCGAGTCAGCCGAGCCGTCGCTCTCCTCGAGCGAGCTGAGCCGACGCTTGCTCGCGCTCGACGCATGTGACGCATGTGATGCGTGTGATGCGTGTGATGCGTGTGATGCGTGTGATGCGTGTGATGCGTGAGAGGCGTGTGATGCGTGAGAGGCGTGTGACACGTGAGACGCCTCCTTGGCAGCCTCCTTCGTCATCGGCTCCTTGACGACTTCCTTCGTCGACTCCTTTGCATGCTCCCGGGGCGACTCGCGAGCCGCATCCCGCGCCGCGTCCCGGGACTCCTTGAACGACTCCTTGGGTGTCTCCTTGGACGTATCCTTGGACATATCCTTGGGCGCCTCCTTGGACGCCTCCTTGGACAACTCCTTGGACGCCTCCTTGGACAACTCCTTGGACGCTTCCTTGGACAACTCCTTGGACGCCTCCTTGGACGCCTCCTTGGACGCCTCCTTGGATGCCTCCTTGGCCGCCTCCTTAGCCGCCTCCTTGGCCAGCTCGCGCTGCCGCCGGTCCTTGCTACGCTCCTTTGAGCGTTCGGAGCCGCGGTCGCGCCGGTGATGTTCACCACGGTCACTCCGCTCGCTGCGGTGCGACTTGGAATCACGCTTGTCGCCGCGCGACGACACACTATCCGAGCGTGGCCTCTCGCCCACCGAGTGCTCGCGTTTCGCTTTGGGTGTCCGCGCAGGCGCTGGCGGCAGATCAGCGGTGATCGCCGGTGGTTCGGGCGGCGCCGCGATGCGCTCCGCCGTCCGCTCAGCGTCCACTCGCGCCACCACCACCTCGGGCATCACGTGCTCCGTCTTCACCGTCATCACCTGCTCCATCCGCTCCACGGGCTGCAGCGGCGTCTTCGGGTGGATGACCGCCTTCAGCAGGTCCATGTCGCTCATGATCCGGTCCTTCAGCAGGTCCTTCTCCTCCCGCTCGGTCTTCTCGACTGCCGGCGGCGGTGGAGGCGGAGGCGGTGGCTGCTGGCTGAGCGACGAACTGCTCGAGATGACCGGCTCGGCAACTTTGGGCACGCCGTCGCCTGCCGGCGGCGGCAGCTCGGTAGGCCGCGACGCCTCCTCGACATCTTCCGTCTTGGGCGACGCGCAGTCGGCCAGCTTCTTCTCATCGGCGCCGATCTCGGTCGAGCTGGAGACGGTGCAGTCGCTGACGCTGTCGACGCTGGCGCGGTCCGTGACGGAGCAAGGCGGTGTCGGCAGGCTGGCCGGCACCTCCGGCTCCAGCACGCCGTCCGGAGTCTCTGTCTGCTCCAACTCCGGCTCCTGTTCCCAGCACGGTGAGCCCACGTCCGTGGCCGGCTGGGACGCCAGCCGAGTGGCCAGGTCGGGCCTCTGCGCTGGCGGCTCAGCCGGCGGCAGTGACGCCGCCGACACAGGCGTCACCGGAGAGTAGGGGCCGGGAGGCGGCGGCGGCAGTGCTGTGCAGATCCGCGCCAACGGGGCTGCTGTTCGTGCCGCGCCCGCCGCTGACGCGTCCAACAGCACGGCCAGCGGCGGCGGCGGCGGCTGGGGTCGCGTTGTCACCAGCACCGGGGTCGGCGCAGGCGCGCGCACGGGTGACGGCGGCCGTGGCGGGGTGGCTGACGCTGCCGACGCCGCAGACGGGGCCGACGTTGCCGTCGCCGCGGCGGGCGTCGGCAGGGGCGCCGCCGGCAGTGCGCTGGCCGGGGTCGCGGCGGGCACAGCCGGCCGCTTTGAGATCACTCCACTGAGCGTGCCCGTGATACCTCCGGTGCCGCTCACCACCGTCTTGGTCCGCAACTCAGACGCCACCGCCGGGTCCATCGGCTTCGGCTCGTACTTTTTCCCAAAGTTCTCCAGCCGCTTCGAGTCCTCGTCAAACACGGAGCGCTTGGCGAGCATCGAATGCATGATGCGCGACGGTTGAGATCGGATCTGGTCGAGACCGAGCGTGCGCGTGTGCCGCTTTAGCCGGTCGACGCAGTCGCTCGAAAACGTGCACCCGATCTGACGCGACGAGCCCGACCACTTCTCGTACTTCTCGTCCAGCGCACGGATCTGATCCTCGAGCGAGGGCGACTGCAGTGGCGACGGCTCGGACGAGTCCGAGCCGCGCGGCGACTGCTGGCCGCACGCCTTTGTACTTGGTTCCGGCCGCTTTTCGACGGACGGCCGCCGCGGCGGCGACATGAGAGCCGGCGGCGAGGTCAGCACCGAGGCGCCGCACGCGCGCGGCACCGACGGGCCCGCGCTGGCCACCGGCGGCGGGGCGGGCGCCGGCGCGGCCGCCACCGCCGGCGTCGCCACGGGGGAGGAGACAGCGTGCGCCAGCGCCTGCTGCGAAGCCGTCATGAACTGCTGAGCAAACTTGGGTAGAGGTAGAACCATGGGCTGCAGACGAGCGGCGGACGGCAGGCCGCGCGGCTCCAGCGCCGCCGGCTCGTCCACCTCGTCGTACAGCGGCGTGCCCGGCTGGCCGTCGTCGTCGGCAGAGCCTGCCGCCGTCGACGCCGACGCGGCGGCGCGGGCGGTCCGCGGGTCGCCATCCGCAGACCGTCGGCGCCGCTTGGAGACGGGCTCGAGGGGGATCTCGCGCGTCACGCGATCCTCGGCCAGCTCGTCGGCCTTCACACTGTCCACCGATACGCGGCGCGAGTCGGAGCGTCGCGCGTCCGAGCCGCGCCGGCTCGTCACGTGCACCTCGATCGGTTTGCCGGCGTCAGAGTCCGCGCCCCGCTTCCCAGCGGCTGCCGGCCGCGGATCGGCCCGGCTCACGAGGCTCGAGGTGCGCGCTCGCTTGGCCCGGCCGCTCGCCGGCCTCGTCTCCAGAGCCGGAGCGGCAGCGGGTCCCTGCGACTCGCGCCGGCCGACCGACTGTCACCACACTCTGCAGCTGCGCGCGCCGCTCCGACCGACTCGCGCTCGGGCTGCGGTCGGCACTGCGCCGGCGCGCCGGCGAGTAGGGCGGCGCGCCCTCCAGCACTCGGCGATACTCGGGGTCGCCGTGCCGCTGCGAGTAGTACTCGCGCAGCTCCTGCTCGTAGCTGTCGTCGTAGCCGGCGGCCGGGTCGCGCGCGAACTCGTCGTAGTCGAAGCGGCCGCCACGGCGCACGTAGCGGCCGCCACGGTAGCTCCGGCCGCGTTCGTACCGCGCACCGAACCGGTATCCGCCCGGGTCCCTGCGGGATGACAAAAGGAGGACAGTCACACACCGCACACCAGCACACCAGGGCGCATACCGCAATGAGTGTGGAAGGCACACGCAGCAGCAGCAGCAGCATGTGTATGCAGTAAGCGTACGCGAGCTATGTCACACAAATACACTCACTCTGTCGCTCGTCACCAGCTACGTCAAACGACAAAAACTACAATATGGGCGGTATGTCTTTTTGTCAAGCGAAAGTGCGCCCTTATCGCGGATATCGAAGGTCAAGGACATACTCGAGCTGCCAAGAAAAGTTAACTGCGCACGAAAAGCACCGTGTACTATCAAGTCGAGGGTACGATCACGGAGCAAATGGTTATCTCCTCAGCTTGCTATCACTCAGTGGCAAACAGACCTCTCACACGCAGTTACATAACAGTTACACACCGCCAAAAAACAAAACACTCGGGTTCCATCCAGCTTTCTCGCCTGGCGCGTACCTGTCCCATTTGGGCGCCTGTTTGCTGAGGTGTTCGAAGAAGGCGTCCTGGCACTCGCGCGACGCAAAGTCGATCTGAAGCTTCTTCCCGCCGAGCGCCCGACCCCGCATCTCAATCACGGCTACCTGCGCCGGGGACGCCTGTCGACGCACAACGGTCAAAGGTCAGGTCAGGTCACGACAGGAGATCAGTCGGGGCGCTATCCGTGCTTAACAAGAAGGAACACAGACTGTTACAGTGATAACCATGAACAACGAGATGTATCTCCCCATTCAGTGACATTCGCTCTGCCGTGAGCTCACTGCATCGAGTCACTCACCCACTCTTCAGCAACCCACGTCATCCTCTCATCAGATTATTAACCATCTTTGATAGCTCACATATCTCTCATCCAGTGTCAAACCCCACCATCGACTGTCTGTCTGGAACACCAACCTCCCGCCTCACAATCCGCCCTATACTCTCGTCATCACCACCACCCTCCGATTCTCTCCCACCGTCAACTGACCGTCTCGAACGTGACCAGTGCGTGGCCCCGCACGCGGTTGATGTGACAGGCGACCACGCTGCCGAACTTGCTGAACTGGCGCGCCAGGTACTTGTCGGTGATGGCGTCGGCCACGCCGTCGATCCACACGCAGTTGGTCGGCATCGAGCGGCCGAAGCCTAGCTTGGCCTGCGAAGAGAGGACACCAGTGGGTCAGGGCGGGCGCCTCCATGACCGCCTCCCCGGCCGGCGGGGAAGGGCAGCGGGAGTGAGCTGTGGGAAGGCGTGGTGAGCGACTGAGACCCAGCCTTGCAGGCTGCAGGGTGAGAATCAGGACTGGAAGACAGGGAGGGTGTGGGAGGGTGCAGCCGAGGCTGAGGCGGAGACAAGTGACCGAGAGTCGCTGGCAACGGGACGGAAGCGGCTGACAAATCTCGCTCTGTGTTTGTGTGAACGACAGAGGCGTCTGAGTAAGCCTGAGACACAGTCTGCCCATCACTTTCGGCCTCCGTCTGCCATTGTCTGCCTGTCTGCCTGTCTCAGACAGCCTGTCTGTTCGTCTGAGTCACCCTGACAAGATCCGGGTTTCGGGTGTCAGCTGCCCGGCCGGAGTCCCGCCCCACCCTCTGGGTCCGTCTGGGTCGGTGCCTGCTCAGACACCGACCCAGACGGAGTCGGAGTCTGAGCAGGCACGCTCGTGCCGCTGCCGCCGCCGAGGTCGCCTCAGGCCATTAGCGACACACGGCCGGCGGCCCCAGAGACCGCTGCCAATCAGTGCTATCCTCTGCCTATCCGGGCCGCTGGTCGGTTGCCGCTCTCCCCTCTCCCCCACACCGCCGCCGCCGCTGGTGCCGGGAGGAGGCACGACAGACGACTCCTGGACGGCCAGCACCGAGTCAACACTAACAGGGACGACTCCTGGACGGCCAGCACCAAGTCACCACTAACAGGGACGACTCCCGGACGGCCAGCACCAAGTCACCACTAACAGGGGATGACTCCCGGACGGCCAGCACCAAGTCACCACCAACAGGGACGACAGGAAAAGGAAAAAAAAACAGAAAGTGGCTGATGGAGACGCGAGACATGTACAAAATAAGGACAATGTGAAATATATGCGAAAGATAAAAATATACGGTGCAGTCCTACGCAGGACACGGTGAAGGAAAGGGGAGGCGGAAGAAAGTCAAATCAGACACGGAAGCTGGCGCTGGCATTACACAACATTGGTACAAAAAGGACGGCGACCAGCACCAGGAAAACCACGGTAAGATTCCTGGCCGAAATAGGCTGTGGTTCTTCCCTCTGCTATCTACTTCAGCCCCCCTCCCCCTCCCTCATCCGCCGCTGTTGCACACCAGGACATTAACATGTGGCCGTGACAGAGCCACATACGTTACACAAATGACAAGTCTACGTACCACACAGCCGCCGAGGTGTTCACCGTCCATCGCTCGCATCGCCTTCACCACAGACTCGATGTCTGTGAACTGCAGGAACGCAAACGGCGTGGTCGACTGCTGCTTCTTGATGTCCACCTCCTGCAGAAGAGGCAGCACATGATGCACGTCAGAGATGCCGAGGGAAGGATATCTCTGTTTGAAGTTTGAGCTCGTTGGAACGGAGCCGCAAACATTTTAAACAGCTCACGTGTTCTTAAGAAAAGGTTCGCTACTACTATGAACCAAAACGTTACATAACCTAATGAAATTACAAACGAGTGTGCACATTTTCCAGAGCAAACGTAAAAGTGGCTTCTGTCAAGTTTGCCGGAAATGAAAACCGTTGCGCAGACTTTTGATTAGGTTTGGAAACGGCTCCCCCTGCTCGCATAAAGACCAGCATTTCGTACCTATTGCAGTTCCTTGGCAAGAGAAACAAGGTACTTCGTGACTGAATAAACTGAAATGAGTAGACCACTAACGTCGAGGTCGGCGTGCAAACCTATAAACACAATCATATCAAAATGTCGCAACTGCCTCCAGCTGCAGCCCGTTATCAGTTCTCCACGTCAAACTGAACACGGCCTATCTGATTACAGGCCGGTGGTCACGTTAACACCACTGTCGGCCAGTTCCTGAAGCCACAGGCTTATCCAGTTTTCACAGTCGGCCGATTTAACGTGTTGACGAGCCGAGTCGGTTCGTCGACGCAGGTCGAGCCCCCCCCCCCTCCCAGACCAGACTGTCTGCAGCTGTGCATAGTGCGTGCACGGACCCTGTACCCCCCCTGACCGACCCCCCTCCTCCCCGCTTCACCATCGGCCAGCCAACTATCTGCCTCTGACGCGGGGCAGGGGGCTCTGCAGGGGGAGGGGGAGCACACCACAGCTGGGCCGGCCCGGACTGCCCGTTGCGTCACCACAGGTCTGGCCGGGGTCATCAGCGGCCGACGGCTGGGTGTCACCTGCAGCCGCCCGCCGCTCTGGCCGTGGCACGGTTACTGGAGCGCAGAGCGCGCAGCGGGCAGGCTGGCATCTGGCTCCGGCAGAGGCAGATCTACTGCCCCGTACTCCCCCCCCCAAAAAAGACGCAAAATTGACGACTTTCTTGATATAAAAGACAATCTAAGCAAGTTTTACTAAGGAAAGCTTGCTTTGAATCAGCTGGCAATGTATAAGCAAGCGAAATCCGACGAGTTTTCAGAATTGTGTCATACTTTTTTTTTGAATTTTGCCTCACCCCCCTCCCCATGAAACACGTTCTGGATCGGCCTGTTTTCTCTGGTCACCCCTTCACGCCCGACCCTGTCGGTTCGACCGCCCCCCCCCCCGACTCCACCCGGGGGGGGGGGGGCGGGGGAGTCTGGGCGGTTTGAATGGCACGTCAGATCGGCGCTGACAGGGACGCTGAGCGGAATCAATGGAGTTGCCCGCGCGGCTATCCTGCCTCAACTTACCAACCACTCCACTCCACCACCAGTTACTGAGCATCCTCGATGTCAGGCGCAGCGCGTCTCTCCCCGCTCTGCCCTAACGTGTCCTGCCACGTCTCCAGCCGTCCTACCACGCCTAATCTAATCCTGTACTCACGATGATCTCGCCGAACTTCTCGAAGGCCTTCCTCAGCTCCGTCTGTTTCACATCCTTGTCCAGGTTGCCGATGAAGAGGGTGCGCGTCGCCTTCGGGTGGTACTCGTCCAACTCCGTCTCGTACTGACGTGAGAACAGCCTGCGGTAACGCCGAACGACACAGCGCCGTCAGCCGCCGGCCAAATCCAGCCAACCGACCACGCCCCCACCACCTCTGAGTCAGCCGGCGCTGACGGCGGCCCCAGCACAAAGTGCTCCTTGCCGGGAAAGTGAGTTGAAAGGCTGCGCCCCCGCGGCGCCGCCGGAGGCAGTCGCAGCGGCACAACGGGCGCAGGAATGGGACACAATACATGGATCGTCTGACAAATGGTGCCGGAGCGCCATAGAAAGCCACATCGGAGCGGTGGCGTGCCACCACTATACACAGAGACACAGACACGGGCAAGCCTTTCGGTCATCAGCGTGACGGTCACAGGCAGGCGGCATTTATCACTGGCGAGCGACGGGACGGCGCGGACCGACGCCACCCAGCGCCCACTCAGGGAAACTACGGGGTGTTAACGACCTAGATCACGGGGGTCACGGCATCACACGTCCTCCAGACACGGCACTGTCATGTCAGCAGAGTGGGACAGTGCAGGACTAGCGACATACCTCGCCCCCATTCAACTACTCAACGCACCGGGCAGGTGCGTATAATCCACGTGACTCCTACTTCAATCATTGCACTCTTCCTCCATCTATCCCCATCACAGATTACTTTGAACCGTTGCCCGCACTAATCCCGCCACAGCAGCACAGTTCTCACTGATCCTACTGCCAGACACTCCGCCACTGACCTGTGGTCCGAGTCGTCCACCTCGAAGCCATCGTAGAGCGCGACCTCGATCTTGCTGCCAAAGAAGCTCTTGTCATGCGACACGTTAAGCGCCTTGTCGGCGTCCTCTGGCTTCTTGAAGCAGACGATGGCGTAGCGCTCGGCGCCCTGGCCAATGATCTTCACGGTCGTCACCTTGCCGTGCTTCTTGTACTCGTGGAACAGGCCGTCCTTCAGCGATGTGTCTGTGGACAGAGGATAACATGTTGTCAGACAGAGCCTCAACCACAAGACCTCAACTCGGGTCCAGCCAGAAATACGACGGCAGCATTTTGACAAGATACAAAAAGGAAGATAGAGAGAGAAGGAGAGGCCCAGACCATGGCGGGTCAGAAACACACACCATCCACTCTACGTCCACACACAGAGCCCATGTTCGACAACGTTTAACTGCTTACGGTGGTAGACGTTCTTCACGGAATATCTCGCCCAGCCGAGACGTCGCATCAAATCTGCGACAGCCAGCACCTGATCAGGACCCAGCGCGTTGCTGACGCAGGGCGGACAGCCATCACCCTCTATCATCTCGGAGAGCTGTCATCGTCAACTGCATTTCCGTCCCGGAGCGTCCCCGGACCGTCTCGCCGCGCCCCCGGAGCGTCCCCGGAGCGTCTCAGAGCGGCCCGGAACAGCTGACCATTCCGGACTGTGCCGCCGCCTGCAGCGCGATTCCGGACACATAACGGGCTCAGTGTTCACCCTCGTCACCGCCCAGCGGGCCTCACCAGTCCGCCAGTCCGCCAGTCCGCCAGTCCGCCAGTCAGCCAGTCAGCCAGTCACAGCCGGCTGCACGACCGGCCATCAGCGGCTGATTGTGGGCAGCTGACAGAAATAGGCGCGGTACGACACTGGCCGCGCCGGCCGGTCACCCCACCTGACATGACGTCATCGCCGTGACGTCACCGTGACGTGACGCTGTGAGGGAGGAGGAGGGAGGGAGCGCCGCCACCTGCCCGGTGTGAGCACGTTGCAGGAGCGTGCTCGGACGTGTGTGAGGCAGATTGGCTCTCTGATGACTCTCTCTCTCTCTATTGACGCGTCTGGCTCCGTGGCGGCCGGCGACACCGCGGCGTCCCCGCTGCGTCCCCGCGGCGTGCCCGCGGTGTCCGCCTCGTATTGCATCACATGAAGAATGCAGACGGCTGGCCGGCTCGTCTCTGAGTAGTGTCCGATCTAATGTGTCGTGCTACCCACCGCTGAATTGAACACGAGCCGGACCGTCTAGCGTGCCGCCACCGCCGCCACGTGTTATTACCAGGTGGGGAAGTCCGTGGGGCGTGCATGTTACATCAGATGGAACGTTTCGCCGGATGTTTGAGAGTTCACAGTGAGCCACGAGGGCTTTGTTTAAAGTCCCTGGAAGTGTCTATCGCCACGCTCCAGCTCAAACTCAGTCAGGTATACGGGTTCTCAGTAGAGTAGCAAAATTCTGGTCCCGACGCTGGGGACCAGAACTAGTCACGGCCGTGATTGAAGCCTGTGACTGGCCGGCCAGCGGTATGGGGTTAGCATTGCAGCGCCGTGACTTAAGCTTGTGACTTGCCGGCTCATTCCGTGGCCGTGACTAGGCTGTGACCAAAGACTAGGGATTTGTTGCACCTCTAGTTCTCAGTAGCCGGACCTCATCAAACCAGCTTAGCCGTATGTTGTATCCGGCGCATATCTCGGTTGACTTGCCCCTAGCCTCTGTCTGACACAGGTTTGTCGAGTCTGAGGTGCCAGCGCTGCCCCGTGCCCACGCCCCACAGCACCACTCCACACCGGCCGTCAGCGCAATCAACCGCTAACATCCGTCCGTCCGTCAATCCTGCGCGCCCGTCCGTGCGCCTGCCCGTGCGTCCGTCAGCGAGTGAAGACAATCAATACCAGGCAGGCAGGCCGGCGGCCGGCTACAGGTCGCGGTCGCCCAGATATCCCCGGCGGCGCGACACGTGACTGAGTGCGCTGGACGCCTCCCAGCCTGGCTCAGAGAGAGAGGATATGAGGCCATTATAGCAGCAGCAGCAGCAGCGACCAAGGTAATGGCCGATGGTGCTGGCGAAACACGCGTGGCGGCGCCGGACAGCGAGCTGTCGTCCAGCGCTATCCGGCCAGGCGGCGCAGGCAGGGCTGGCCGCTCACGACTGGCCGCTCACCCACAGCGGGGCCCGGGGCCGCCAGCCAGCGGTGACGACACCGGACTCGGCGAGAGATGACCGGGGTGATCCAGAGACCCGCCGCACTGCTGGACACCGCTGCTGATCACAGCAGGCAGCAGTCGTGTGACGACACTGGTGCCAAACTCATCCTCTCACGCAACGTTTGGAGTGTTCACACACGTGTTCTAAGAATAATTGCGGCGAGACTCCCAGGGCCCGTGTCACCTCGCCGCCCCAGTGTCAGTGTCGACACGACACTGGGCCGGGTGACACGGGTCCTGAGATGGCGGCGGGGTTCCTTCCGCTCAGACCAGGCCAGCCGTATGACCGTGATGCCATACGGACACGCCAAGCACAGGGAAGCACAACACGACATTATCAAACACTACTTCGGAAATTTTGCAAATCCGAAATAAAACAAGTAAAATGCATTTGTGTAAGCGTTCTGAAAAATTTACGATTCCACTAATTTTCAAGTAAACCGTTTGCTACGTACCCCACTTGACAATAATAACGATCCTAACGCTTTCAAGTTGAAAAAGTGTATATTTGTGTCCCGTTTTCCAGACCCGAACTGGTAGTGCTAGCGAGTAAGCCACACCGGTTCAATCCAGTTCTAACCTCGTGCCTGGGTGCACATTGGATACAATGACGACTGTACCGGGCCCTCAAGTGCGCAGTACATACATAGTACACACTACAAGACGTACCCACCAACCGAGCCAAAATTATGTGCGGCGCGCCGACACAGCTGTCCACACAGGCGGTTCCGTTTGGTCAGGCCGAGGGTGGGGCCGTTTGGCCGGGCCGAGGGTGGGGCGGGCCGTTTGGCCGGGCCGAGGGTGGGGCCGTTTGGCCGGGCCGAGGGTGGAGCCGTTTGGCCGTGCCGAGGGCGGGGTTCCGAGGACAGCTCTCTCCAGCAGTGACCGATCCCGTATAACTCGGCTGACCGTGATCTACTGCTGCCATCCACTGCTGCTGCTGCCTCCCTCTCGCCTCTGCTGCCTCCCTCTCGCCTCTGCTGCCTCCCTCTCGCCTCTGCTCGCCTCTGCTGCCTCCCTCTCGCCTCTGCTGACTCCCTCTCGCCTCTGCTGCCTCCCTCTCGCCTCTGCTGCCTCCCTCTCGCCTCTGCTGCCTCCCTCTCGCCTCTGCTGCCTCCTCTCGCCTTCTGTGCCTCCCTCTTCGCCCTCTGCTGGCCTCCCTCTCGCCCTCTGCTGCCTCCCTCCGCCTCGGCTGCCTCCCTCTCGCCTCTGCTGCCTCCCTCTCGCCTCTGCTGCCTCCCTCTCGCCTCTGCTGACTCCCCAGTTCCCACTCCTCCGCCCTGCCTCTGACGCTAGCCGAGATACGCCAATCAGGATCGCTTTTCAGCCACATATAGTTTGCTTGCGTCACCAGCGCGCCATAGAACACTGGAAAATCTCCCCGACTGCAGTTTGTCGACATAATGACGATTTCTTCTAGAGAAAAAAGCAACATAAGCAGCTAATCTTCGTTTGGCATTGAGCAATCCGCTACCGTAACGAGTTGGTTGTGGCCCCTCAGTCTCGTGGTTCATTGTACCCATTGCATCGACGTGAAAACCCGAACCTGTAGTTCCAGCCCGTAGTTCCAGTAAGCCACCACAAGCCATCACCTTTCCAAGTCCAATCACATATTTCATCGCGCTTTCTGCAGGCAAACAACAGCGACACACAGCCTTCGACTCAAGGCGCTTTGCTTTCTCCCCAGGGCTCCGTGGCGAAACATTCCTTTTCCTGGGGCCCCTTCTGGGCGAAAAGCTGCAGGTGTTGGTCGACCAACGCCGCACAGCGCCATTTCTGCAGATATTTCGAGCAAAGCTCAGCCACCAAATCCGCCCCTCCAGCTTTCACTCGCCGCCGTACCCAGCGCCGCGCTGACGGAGAGATGCGATCGGGCAAACTTTCCCCCCAGACCGCCGCCGCTACCAGGAACCAGTGCAGATCTGCCGAGTTTGGTAATCCGCCACTCCGCCACCCACGAACAGCCCCACCAGCCGCGAGATAGGAGGCGGCGGCGGCTGCCCGCTCCAAGGCCGCCCCCGCCCGCGCGGCCGACTGCCCCCGCGCCGCCAAACGGCCCTGAAAATACCGGCGCCGCATCGCGTCTGGATTTAGCAGGCCGGCCGCCAGCCAGGCCGGGCCGACGACCTACTTGGCCGGGCGATGGCACATGGCAGGCGGCGGGCGGCGGCGGTGGCCGCGCTGCGCCGGACAGCAGCAGCCGGCCGGCAGTGACGTCCGTCCAGTGGCATCGATCCGCGGTCACGCCGGTCACGCCACCGGCGGCCGGCCGGTGGTCGGGCTCGCCGCGCCGCTCCGCCGGACGGGGCGGAGCGGCCGGACGGCGGGCGGGAGACCCCCGGGTGAGTCAGTCCACTGCAGAGCCTGATGTGTCACCAGCCAGCCAGCCAGCCAGCCAGGCAGGTCGGCCGGCCGATTAGTTGATCGGTGCAGGGTAGGAGGCAGGTGAGCCGGCTGGTGCAGGGCGATGACGTGGTCCGGCCGATCTCCATGATCTACCCCTCCCCGTCCTGTCGGCCGCCGGTCACTGATAGCCGCCTCCGCTCCACCGAGGCTGCTGCACCGCACCAGCCGCCGCCGCCGCCGCCGCTCCGGCCCACTTTCCGCTCCGGCCGGCCGGCTCAGCAGCGACTCTCCGCTCCAGCGGCGGCCGGGGAAAGGCAGGCAGAGCCGCAGCCACCCACACACACACAGTCACAGACAGTGAGCTGAGTTGGTCGTGCGGCCAGGCGGGTGAGAAGGAGGCGGACTTTCGGTCGGCGTCTCTCACGGCTCGCTGCAGTTTCCCGGCTCGGCAGCGCCGCCTGGCAGCACCAGAGCTGCAATTATTCCAGCCGAGCTCAGCACCGCTATGCAATACCGTGTGTGAGTCAGGCGAGCCGACACGACCCAACACGCCGCGTCATACTCCGCAGTTGGTCCCTCCACCTGGCCGGGCGGCCGCATAGGACGGGACGCCGTCAGAGCAGCTGTCAGTGGGAGCCGGCCGTGGGAGTCGGCCACGCTTCAGTGCTGGCGATACAGCGCGCCAGATCACAGCGATTGCCTCAGAAGTCACACAGACGGCGGTGGCGGCACATCTGTCGCCGGTCTGCCTGACGGAGCGTCCGGCTGACGTCCAACAGTCACTGTACTCGTGCCGCTGCCTGACGGAGCGTCCGGCTGCTGTCCAACAGTCACTGTACTCGTGCCGCTGCCTGACGGAGTGTCCGGCTGCTGTCCACAGTCACTGTACTCGTGCCGCTGCCTGACGGAGCGTCCGACTGCTGTCCAACAGTCACTGTACTCGTGCCGCTGCCTAACGGAGTGCCCGGCTGCTGTCCACAGTCACTGTACTCGTGCCGAGCCACCACACCGCAGGACACCGCCGCGCCGCGTCTGACCTCAGCAGAGCTGGACAGCAGAGGTTGGCCGGCACAGGTGATGACCACGCGATCCGACTCAGGTCACACAGACTCCACAGCGAACATCTCCGTCCCACGTGTTCTGCAGATCGCCGCACGGTCGGTACGACGGGGACAGCGGTCTTGTCGCTGGCCAGGAGCGGGTTTCGGCGTCTCAGCTGCGCCGAGAAATGACACACTCGACACGTCCGTCATTCGGAACCACTCCTCTACAACCTGTCTCACCCACTACACGCACACACCTCTCCACAGTTCCCATCCCACCAGCGTCCGTCTCAACTCACCACTGCTCCTCCCCCTCCCTCTCTCTCTCTCGCACGAGCAAATACAACGAAAACGCCACAGGCGAAGAAACCGACAAACACAAGCTAGAGCCTCCCAATCATCCAAATTTATGCAGCGAAAACAACGCCACGAGAAGGCAATTTCGCACCGTCATATCTAGGTGCCTCCTAGGAGAGCTTTCCCAGGCCTCATCACCGCCATCCCGTGTTTTTTGTCATTGCACAACTTTCGACGGTTACGAAATCGCACACCCACCGTCCTCTCTGCCGTTATTTTCGCCTTCCGAGTCCATCGAATAAGCCGTGATGCAAGAGACGACGACCAACAGAAACAAAACAGCCCACCGAACGCTTCAAAAACGCTATCCCACCGCCGCGCTGAAGTCAGTATCTCCACAAGTTCACTCGATGTCGCACTGAAGTCCGTTCCTCCACACATGCGACCCACTGCCCCGCTGAAGCCTGATGAGAGCACTCACCGCTGGACCTGGCTGGCAGGTTCTTGACGCAGATGGCGATCGGCCTGCGGTCGTCGGTGCCGTTCGGCTGTGGTGATGACGAGCCGATGCCGGAGCTCACGCTGCCCGACTGGTTGGTGGACGCGGCGACCGCGGCCACCGCCGACGACAGGCCACCGCGCTTGTTCCTCCTGCAACGCGCGGACAAGACGGTCAGCGGTCAACGGTCAACGGCCAGGGGTAAACAGTCAACGGTCAGAGGTCAAAGGCACGGTAATGGTAAGTAAGGCGGGCACACAGTCCGCGGTGTCCACAGGAGGATACGGCCAACGGTCAGCAGTCAGCAACCAGGGGGAGTCAGCAGTCAATGACAGCAGTCAATGGCAGCAGGATACACACCGTGAGCCAGGACGTCAGCGGACTGACAGGCAGAGCAGAGCAGAGAGCGAGGGAGGGAGACAGACACCACCACTGGGCACACGGCGGCACACGTCGAATGCACGCGACGCACAGTCGGTCCCACAGGTGTCGTCAGCGCGGCGGCGGCGGCGGAGGGGCGCCGCACGGCGCGTCTATCGATCACTCCCGGACGCGGTAAAAATACCTGACACCGAGGCAGGCGACCGACACGACACGGCCGCCGCGGGATCGATCCCCGGTCCCGCCGCCGCCTCCGGTGCAGTGGAGCCATGGGGCGCAGGATAATCGGCATCAGCGATGCGGCTAGAGGATATTTGTAGTGATTGAGGCAGGGTTTCGATGGAGATCGAGAATCACGAAGCTTCCTTTCTGAGGAATCCTTGCTTTGCATGGCGGAGGCTTGTATTTCGACACACTGACACCCGAATCCAAATTATCAACCCAGCTACGAGCATGATTCATATAGCTGTATACATAACAACGCTATTGTATCCGCATCCACGGCGTCGATCCCAACTTGGTCTTCATGGAGCAGTCAATGGCAATGTTTTTTGTTTGTTTGTGTTTTTCATGCTATAGCAATGCTCTCAGACGACACTGAGTCATCATCCAGCTGTTGTGAGCAGCAGAAGTCACGGCGGCTGCAGCTGGTGGCGACTGGTCGGTGTCCCGGGCCTCGTGACACCGGCCAAGTCGGCGGGCGCGGCAGCCCCGGGGGCCTCTCCGCGGTGACCAACAGCAAACAACGCGCCACCGGCCGACGGCTATCATATCAACATCTCTAATCGACCCGGCGGCCGACCACCACCAGCGCCGCTATACCGGGAAATAGTGACGGGTGTGTCGCCGTGACAATCGTGATCGCCACGCCCTGTCAGCCCAGCGCAGCGCAAAGAACAGTCTCAAAAGCCGGACCCGCCGCGGCCGACCGGCCGACCAGGCCAGGCCAGGCCAGGCCAGCATGCCAGCCGTGCCTCACGACGACTCGGCGAAACCACCACGCCGCCGAAACAATACCGGCTAACGAGAGCCACGACACATCGATTGTCCAGCTACCCACCAGGCGCCCTGCGTCCAATCGATCAATGGCCAGCTTCCGGGGGGACATCCCTCATTGAAAGTCAAGAAGCCAGGCGAGTGCGCTCCCGCCGCCGCCGCCAGCCTCCGAAGCCGTATCGCAAGACACAACTATTTCCTACCGGGCCGGCCGCCAGAACGACGCGACAGAAATACACGGGGCCGCCAGGCCGGGCCGGCCGGCGCGGCGGCCCGCCAGCAGCGCCGCCGCTGACACGACGCATTGCGACGCGACAGGGAGCGTGCCAACAGAGCCGGGCGGCCTCTCCCTCCGTGTTTGTGCCTGGAGCGCGGCGGTCCCCAGCCCATCGGCCGGTGCAGCCAGCTGGGATCGCCGGCCGTCGCCAAGGCAACGCGACCGGATCGGCCGCCGGCTGCTGATTATGTGTCGCCATGGCAACGCGGCATGGCGGCCGGCTGATGCGCGTTCTCCGGACACAATCACAGCTGGACCGAGCTGTGCGGACTCATCACACGCCAGCATTCCCGCTGGGCCACTGCTGGATCAGACAGAAGGCAGCCACCAGTTCGGCCGCCATCGGCAACACGACCGATTCGCTCTCCGACGAATACAACGAATTCGTACCCCGACGACTTCGTTCTGGGACAACAATTATCCGTCGGTTTTGTCACTGCTGCGCCATGCCATAGTTTGTGTGGTTATTTTACATGTTATCATAAATATCGGTACTTTAAACACCTTTTGTTAATAAATCATGTTCAGTGGTAGAGACACGAGACAGGGCAAGTCCTATTCTCTTTTCATTGTGTTGGAAAAACTCTGCAAAAGACATTAGCCCTCCCGACGACCGACCGGTTTGAAAATTCGCGTTCCATTCGCTCGTTCGCTGATTCGCCGTGTTGCCGAACACAAACTAAGCGGATATTCGGGGTGATAACGACATATTCGTGTTGCCGATCGCGCCCTTAGTTCACACACACACACCGGCAGCTATGCCGTCCGTCCGTCTTCTGCATTCTGGCTGCATTCTGGCCATCAACCGAACCAACAGCTTGGCCTAATCTATGTTGATGCCCTCCCTGACTGCCGTTGCTGGCGCTGCGCCTGGCAAGTGCAGCAGCGCGGCGCAGTGCGGCAGTGGCGGGCGTCCCCGCTAGTCTCTGTCCCGTGCCGACTCGACCGGACCGAGGACATGTCCGCTGTCACTGACGCCCGACACTGTCACTGTGTCCGCTGTCACTGACACCCGACACTGTCACTGTGTCCGCTGTCACTGACACCCGACACTGTCACAGTGTCCGCTATCACTGACACCCGACACTGTCACTGTGCCCGCTGTCACTGACGGCCGACACTGTCACTGTGTCCGCTGTCACTGACGGCCGACACCAGCCGAGGTCACTGACCCCTGCTCTCCGAGAGACACCAGCCGAGGTCACTGAGCGGGCCTGGTCTCCGACACACCTCAGCGGGCGGTGGAGCGCGCCTGACACCTCCGGTATACGTTTGTTGATTGGGGTTTTAAGTGCACGTCGGCCGACACCTGGGAACGTCAGGTATACCAAACACAATACACCATGTGTCGGCCCACACAGTCCCGCCTCAATGCCATAAACCGACCAGAACAGATCCGGCCCGCCACTCGACCTCGACCAACTCACCCCGCTGAGCTCACCCAAACCACCTTCAGCTGAAGCTGAAGTGAAGCTGAAGCTCTTCAGCTGATCAGTTCGCCACCGCCTCGATCTGTCACGCACTGAAGGAGACCAACACCGACGCCGGTCTGTCCCAACCACCTCCAGAAACAGCACCAGCCGAGCCTCTGAGAGAACGCGGAACGGATTGCCTAGCCACCTCGAGCCACCTCAGCACAGGCCGGTGGCGGACGGCCGGGGTGTTACAAAAGTCGGTAGTTTACCGGTGCCTGACGCCTCCTCTTCAGCCGTCAGCGCACCAACCACGTGGCCTTCCACGACACGACACGACACGACACGACACGACACGAGCCAGGGCCAGTCCGTTCGAACAATGGAAAGGCCGGCGCCAGAGAGTGCCTTGGTGGCCGATCGGCCTCGTGGCCGCCCTCTCCGTGAGTACTGGGCCGGGTTCGGGAGGCGGCATCGTGTACCCAAAGCCGCCCACAGGAGACCGGAGAGAGAAGAACACCAAGCGCAGAGCAGCTGCGCACAAACTGTTGTTGCTGAGCGGTTGAAGCCACCTAACTTTTGGTAAATTGGCCAGGTTGTGTCTGGATGTGTTTGGCAGATTTTGGTGTTAAGAACTTGTGACAGCCATTGCCGCTGCCTGGGCCCTGTTGCTTGGTGATGACGTCACAGGCGGCTCAGTGATGACGTCACAGGCGGCTCCTCAGAGTTACGCCAGCAGCGCGTCGCACTGCGGCAGTGGCGTTGCCATCACAACCAGGATCGGCGACCCGTACATATCACTAATGATGTGACTTTGGCAGCACTGGTGACGGAAATGACACAATGGCGATATTCGATACAGAGCCGTCACTGCTGACCACCGGACGGCGCCGTGCTGCAGGGACAAGGTAGCCTGGCACCTCCTGGCAGGCTGAACACAGACACGCCGGGCTGCAGGGACAAGGTAGCCTGGCACCTCCTGGCAGGCTGAACCACAGCACGCCGGGCTGCAGGGGACAAGAGCCTGGCACCATCTGGCAGCTGAAACACAGACACCCGGGCTGCGAAGGGGACAAGGTAGGCGGCACCTCCTGGCAGGCTGAACACAGACACGCCGGCTGGCAGGGACCAAGGTAGCCCTGACACCTCCTGGCAGGGCTGAAACACAGACACGCCGGACTGCCAGGGAACAAGAGCGCCTGGCACCATCTTTGGCAGTGCTGAACACAACACGCCGGGCTGCAGGACAAGGTAGCCTGGCCCACCTCCTGGCAGGCTTGAACACAAAACACCCGGGCTGCAGGACAGGTAGCCTGGCACCATCTGGCAGGTCTGAACACAGACACGCCCGGGCTGCAGGACAAGGTAGCCTGGGGCACCTCCTGGCAGGCTGAACAACAGACACGCCGGGCTGCAAGGGACAAGGTAGTCTTGGCACCAATCTGGCAGGCTGAGACACAGACACGCCGGGCTGCAGGGGACAAGGTAGCCTGGCACCCTCCGCAGGCTGGAACACAGACACGCCGGGCTGCAGGGAACCAAGGTAGCCTGACACCTCCGCAGGACCGACCACGGACGCCGCTGGAGTCTCCTTCCTAGCTGGACTCGGACCAGGAGCCCCAGTTTTATTTCAGGGGATGTAAGGGAGTTATTCCTGACCAGGGGCCGCCGTCTGACGGACGACAGAAGGCGGCGCACAGGTGGCAGTCCTGGCGCAGCACCTGACACCTGACAGCACCTGACAGCGGCTAAAACGGTGCGTTTCGGGCCCAATTCTCGCCAGGTGTGACCTCCCGCACCAAGAAGGGGATGAGGAGGGGCCGACAGAGACCGACAGGGCCGGGGCCAACAGTCACCTCTCAGACAGCTGATGATAATGTTGGGAATGTTGGCACACGGCTCGGGCCGAAAATCGCTGAGATGAGAGGACAGACACCGTTAGCGACCAAACGACGCCTTCCGGCTGATGTCACCTGGCTGTCTCTCCGTCTGTTCATCTCCTGTAATGGTCTATCTGTCCGCACCTTCAGCCGACCGGGGGACTGAGCTGGCACGCTCGGAGAATACGCAGGCATTCCTGCCCACATGTACCCTGGCGAGTGAACTGTAGGCTGATGCCATGGAGTGGACTGTAGGCTGATGCCATGGAGTGGACTGTAGGCTGATGCCCATGGAAGTGGACTGTAGGCTGAGGCCATGGAGTGGACTGTAGGCTGATGCCATGGAAGTGGACTTGTAGGCTGATTGCCATGAGGTGGCTGTAGGCTGATGGCCATGGAGTGGGACTGTAGGGCTGATTTGCCATTTGGAGTGGACGTAGCTGCATGCCATGGGAGTGGACTGTAGGCTTGATGGCCATGGAGTGGCTGTAGGCTTGTTGCCATGGAGTGGACTGTAGCTGATGCCATGGGATGGACTGTAAGGCTGATGGCCATTGGAGTTGGACTGTAGTGATGGCCATGGAGTGGACTGTAGGCTGATGCCACTGGAGTGGACTGTTAGGGCTGATGCCATGAGTGGACGTAGGGCTGATGCCATGGAGTGGACCAGCGTGGATTTCTCCGCTTTCTGGTCCCGGTACTTTGCTCTCTTTCAATGAGTTACTCCCGTTGTGCCTCAGCCCTTCGGGTCAGCTAATCCCGGGTCAAATGCTGCGGCCGGCATTCCCCCCGTTGAGCGTGCAAACTTTGGCACAAACTGAGTTATATTCTGGACTCTAGAAATATTACCTAGATTATGAAATATATACATAATTCAAGTAATAAGAGCGTACCATGCTAAAATATCTTCTTAATCTTGTAGTCAAGAATATTACTTATTCTGGTGGTCAGAATATATTCATTTGTGAACAAAGTGCATCTCAACTGGGGTTTACTTCGGCAGCGTTCGCTTGAACCCGGAAAGGCTGAGCCGAAACGGAGTAACTCACTGAGAGAGCAAAACACCGACAGAAAACGGCCAGAAATCCAACCACTGGAGTGGACTGTAGGCTGATGCCATGGAGTGGACTGTAGGCTGATGCCATGGAGTGGACTGTAGGCTGATGCCATGGGCAAAACAGGAGAAAGTAAGTGGTTCCCTATGACACACAGTACTCAGCGCACCACCTGACCACTGCACTGGTCGGCCTTAAGAGAGCTGGCCAGTGGACAGTGGACACCGTCCGTGTCCTGACTGACACCAACAGAATCCTACCGTCACCAATGCTGTGCCTTCCTCGGTCCTCACCGTCCTCACCCACCTCCACCTCCTCCACCTCCGTCCTCCACTACCACTGTCGCTACCACCACCACCACTCCACACACCGCCACACTGCCGCTACACTGCCGCTCGGAGACACCACACACACACACACACACACCGCTCTGAGGCACGTCCTGCAGGCTCGCCGCTGCGCTGGTCACGAGCACGTGGCCCGCGGCCGCCGCACCGTCGCAAGTCCAGCACGTGCGCGTCCTGCGACGAAGCGGCGCGGCGCGCGCGGCCTGTATCGACCCGCAGAGCCACTGCTGCTGCTGCTGCTGCTGCTGCTGCTGCTGCTGCTGCTGCTGCGGCGGCGGCGGCTGCGTCGGCCGCGCCCCGTCAGCCACACACAGCGACGCGCCTAGGAGACCGACGTCAACAAACCCCACCACTGCACCGCGCCGGCGACACAGCCGAGACACAGCCGAGACACAGCCGAGACACAGCCGAGACACAGCCGAGACACAGCGACGACAGAGCCCGAGACAGGGCCGGAGAACAGAAGGCGAGACAGAGCCGAGACAGAGCCGAACAGAGCCGAGGACAACAGCCGAGCACAGCGAGACACAGCCCGAGACAAGCCGAGGAACAGCGAGACACAGCCGAGACACAGCCGACGAACAGGAGATGGCAGGAGACAATGGTGAGAACTGGACGCGCTGTGGTGTCTGGGAGTGAAAAGCAGCTCAGAGAGCATTTATGGCTGTAAAACCAGATGTTTTGAGTGTTGAGAAGGAAAAATTGAGACTGTGCTATTGGTGCTGTTGATTGGTGCTGTGCACTGTGCTACCTTGTTGGTGCTGCGCTGGGTGGAAGAACGCACCAGCTGTTATATCATTATGCGTAGGTTCGCCATTGCCTCAGATTGATCGGGTTGCCGCAACCGAGTCCGTCGACACAAATCCCGCCCAGACACACACACTATCACAGCACACAAATCCCGCCCAGACACACGCACTAGCACACAGCGTCGTTAGCGACGAAGCGTGTACACTGCGTCGCTAACGACGCTGTGTAGCGCGCGGTCCCATCAGACGACCAACACAGCAAACATCACACGGCACAGCAGCGTCACCCAGCCAGCCAGCCGGCACGGCACGGCATGGTCAGGGGCGGGACGGATTACATAAATAACGAGGCACAGTTTCGGCATCCGACACCCACATATACCCCCCCCCACCCCCAACACATACACCCGCACTACACACACACACAGACGCGCGGCGGCCCGTGACAAACTATGTCAGAGCCAGAGACAGGGACGGTACTAGCGCGGTAAACGCGTAACGTGCCGCTGGAAAGCGGAGGTGCAGAGAGGAGGCTGCAATAATCCACTGAGCAGTCCACGGCTCACGGCGGTACCGGGTGAAATGTGGGACGCTGTGATGGACCATGGCTTACCTGCAGACCCCCGCAGTACCAAGCTAACATGTGGCCCGCCGGCTAGCGGCGGCTGATCAGCTGGTGCAGCCATTTATGGTGGTTAATGTATTGGGGGCACCTCTAGCAGTGGTGTCAATGCTGCCTTCAGGTGTCTGCATATGGTAACAATTGTGGGTCTATGACACCACATCTAACTCCGGGATCAGCATAAAGCTGTGAACACGGTGATGGTAGCACAAATTGCGAACTGCTAATCAGGGCGACCCACTTATCTACCTGCCAATCGCTTTGTGTACCCATTGTTATCTTAGATCATGTCACCGCCCCCCCCCCCCCAGGACCTACTCTCCGCTCAGTGTTAAGTCTCTTCCAATGCGATACCGCTATCACCAGCGTATCCACCGTCACCGGGCAGTGCGACTGGCGATAACTCAACAACTGGCCCCAAGACGTTTTCTACCATCGAAACATTCATCACAGTAGGCATGACCAGCGGAGCACTATATCTGCCCGAAACAGTCACCGAATCTCGATCTGTAACAGCTCCGCGGTGCCTGCAGTGGCCACTGGGAGCGGCAGCGGCAGTGTCAGTCTGATTAACTGCCCCACCTCCCCCGCCCCCTCCATCTGGCCGGCCCTGCTCACTGATAACACACCGGGCCACTGTTCCAGAAACAATGGCGCGCCACTATCGCCTCAGCGCGCCGCAATGGTCGCTCCGCCGCCTCCCGCCGCGGCGGCGGGGAGACGCCGCCCCCGCCCCCAGTGGCACGCCGCCTCCCGCCGCCTCCCGCCGCGGCGGCCACGTCACCCACCCACTGCGGGGTGGGATTCAAACACACCGCCTCCGATAGTGACCACGTCATCCACGGGCCGCCGCAGTGCAGGGGCGGGGGCGGGGGCGGGGGCGGGGGCGGTTAGTCGTCCCCGGCTGTCTGGGCGTGACACGGAACCAGGCAGAGTCGGAAGGAAGGCAGGTCAGTGTCCGGCGGGCAGCCGTCCGGCCCTCTCAGGAACACGTCCAGGGGAAGGTGAGATCGGAGGTGGCGACACCGGCAGCGTCGGGAGGAGTGGCCGACGCTACGTCATCATGTCGTCAGCTGTCAGCCACATTCCCGAGTGAAGCCGTCTCCCTTCACCACCGTCAGCCGTATCACGTCTGTGTCACCACGCCCGTGTCATCCTCGCCGGCTGTGTCACCAAGTCCCCCGTCTGATACACGTATCAGCCGCGTCACTATGTGTCATCCGTGTCTGGTCTCTTCACACCAGCTCAGCTTTCTCGGCACGACGGAGACGGCCGCCGGAGGAATGTAGTCAGCACAGCTTCAGCAGCCAGCTGACCATCGCAGCAGCAGCAACCGTCAGACAGACACCACAGCTTCAGCAGCCGACTGACCATCGCAGCAGCAGCAGCCAGCTGACCATCGCAGCTTCAGCAGCAGCCAGCTGACCATCGCAGCAGCAGCAGCCAGCTGATCATCGCAGCAGCAGCAGCCAGCTGACCATCGCAGCAGCAGCAGCCAGCTGACCATCGCAGCAGCAGCAGCAGCAGCAGCCAGCTGACCATCGCAGCTTCAGCAGCCAGCTGATCATCGCAGCTTCAGCAGCAGCAGCAGCAGCAGCAGCAGCAGCAGCAGCAGCAGCAGCCGCCACCGTCAGACAACACAGGCTGCTGGTGCCCGCCTTACCCACTACCACTACCGCAGCTCCGAACCAGGTCCCGACGACAAGCCAGTCAGAGGCGGCAGCGAAAACGGACCCATGTTGGCGTGCCAGCCGGGTAGACACATCGGCCGTCACCTACAGCAGCCAGTCGGTCTCGACAGCCCGGAAGTATGGCGAGCTTTCGCTGGCATAGTGAAAAGCTTATGACACCGTCATAGAGACCGACACCCAGCCGGCAGTTATAGACTTGTGCACAACTGCACAACTCAGCCAAGCCGAGACAAAAATCGACCAAGAAAGGCTCCGATTATCGCAGAGCGTTCGACTTCCTGTTTTTCGTAGCCAGAAGACACAAATTTCGATAGAGGTACAGGAAGTTCTCACATATTTGTCACCACTGATTCTCAGGAGCAGAGATATGATCACATGGTGGCGTAGTGGTAACGGCCCAACGGGTCACGATGGCATGCCGATAGGTTGAGAGACTATTCCGATTCTCGAAATTCATAGTTTACACGAAGTTCAACGTAAAAGCCTTCGTAAGTCAAAACAGGAAATCAGACAGCTATACGAAGCAGACTCATAGAAGCCCACAAAACACACACAAAAAAAACATTCCTCAAAAAAACAGAAAATGACCGTGTGCTCCTAAAGCTGACAGTCTACGCGTTTGTGGCACTAAATATAGTAGCTCTATTACACCATCCGCCGGGCAGTGGTGCCGTATTGTGGCGTCGGACAGCCAATATGGCCGCGCCGGACGGACCGACTGAGCTGGTCGACGGACGCCGCAGCAGGTAGGCCGCCCCGCAGCGTGTGTCGCTGATAACACGCGGCCGCCGCGTCAGTCCGCGACTGTGCGAGGAGGCACCGCTACCGTCACCACGGCGGCGGCGGCGGCGGCGGCGGCGCGTCAGCCGCCAGGAAGCCGACCATCCTCAAGGGCGGACAGAGGTCACTGCGTCAGCCGCGCGGCGATAGTGCACCGGGCGTCCCACCACCAGCGCGCCGCGGCCGGCCTGGCCAAACATGGGCTGGCGGCCACAGCGGCCGGCTGTGGACTCGGAAAGCTGCTAGTCGCCGGACACACCACTGGTCCGTGGTTAGTTAGACTCTCCAGAGAGTGCTGCCCCGCGCCGGCTGGCTACGGCTGCCAGCCAGCCGGTCGGCGGGCCGGCTGGCAAACTGAGGTCAGTGCACCAGCCGCCGCCAGGCGAGCGAGGCACGTGATTGGCAGGTCCGACGCTGTCCGGCCGCAGCGGCGGGCTTCCTTCGCCCACAGACGCCCAGCCTGTCCCCAGCCTGTCCGACTAAGAGCTGGTCGGAGGTCGGCAAGCCAGGCCGCGGAACAGGCGGACTCAGACACTGCTGGTTCAGAACCGGCGGAGCAGGCGGAAGCAGCACCGGCCGCGGCAGACGGACCAGCGGGACCTGGCCGTCTGTCAGCTGCCAGAACCAGTTTACAGCAGCAGCAGCAGCAGCAGCGGGTCAGCTGACTGTCTGGTGACAGGCGCGGCCCGGTACTGGCTCAGCGTGCCGCCAGCCTGTCGGGGCCGCCGCGCAGCGCTCCACATATGGCGACCACCAGGCCGGGCGGCGGCGGCGCAGAACAACGCCCGCGGCCTGCCGCCAGTCACAAGGCCAAACCGCGCCGCGCAGCCCGCCCGGGCCTCAGAAGGCCGCCAAATGAGGCGCACTTTCCCAACAGCGACACGAGTCCGAGGCGCCGTCCGAGTCCGAGTCCGAGTCCGAGGCGCCGCGCAGCCCCGTCGCCGGCGGCGGGCGCCCTGTCGCTCGAATAGCTTATCGAGCCATCAGCAGCGCGCGGCCGACAGCGAGCCGCGTTCAGCGGGTGGCATTCTCAGCCGGATGCGCTGTCGAACGTCCCAGGGACCGGGGGCCGCAGCCACACCGACCCACGGAAACGACCCATTCAACGGCGGACCGACGGCGGGCAAACGGCGCCTTTCAGAACTTGCACCATCAGCCCCCGAGTTTCGAGACTTCATTCCATTTCAAAGGCGGTATCGCTCGACACACGTCATCGCCGCCGGAGCGGACTTGGGGACAAATTTGACGGCCGCAGTGGGGAGCAGCATCTTGCAGCGGATAACGCTGCGCTGCGATAACGGGGTCGCGGCGGGAGCCAGCCAGCCTCGCTATGCGGAGGCACGCCCGGACGTGCAAGGCACACGGCTGTGCATTTCTATGACGCATTAGGCGTATGAAAACACTGACAACACAGACGGCAAATCAACAAAGGCAGCTGGGGGCCGTGCCGTCCCATGTATGGCCGCCACCGCCTCCGGTAGGCGGTTACACCGCCACTGCTGGAGCCTGCAGCAGCAGCAGCAGCAGCAGCAGCAGCAGCGGCAGCGGTGGCGGGCGGCGCTGGGGCGGCCCGCTGCCGCCCGCCCGGCGGTGCCAGGCCGCCCCGCGCCGGCTCGTTTCACGGAACGCCGCCGCCCGGGCCGGGGTCGGCTACTCAGCGCTGCCGCGGTGTGGGTCGGTACCTCAGCCGTTCTGCGGGCCGAACAATCCGAGCTGGGCCGGCGGCGGCTGCGGGGCCGCGGGCGGGCGGACGGACCAACTGGAACACGGCTAGGCCGTCAGGCTGGAGCGGAGCAGCGGCGGCGGCGGCGGCGGCGGCGGCGGCGGCGGCGCACAGCACAGTGAGCAGCCGACCGGCGCGCCGGGGCGCCGCGCAGCTCCACTGACGAACTCGGGGCGGGGACGGCCGCCAGTCGCTCAGTCTCCCCAATATGCCGCTGCTGTTCTGAAGGAAGTCCACGCAGAGGCTGACGTCGCGCTTCAGCCTGAGGCAATCGGATGAGGGACAAGAGAAAAGGCTTCTGTCTGCCACGACCAACAAATAGCGGCGTTTCGCAAGACGCTATCGGAGACAGGATCAGCAACCGAGGATTTGATAGCGGTCGCGAACAGTCTGGGTGCACGATATCATAGCGTCGGCTCAGATCGCTTGCAGTCCCTCTATCCACCCACTCGAACAAGGTGCAGTAACGACACGACACACTCAGGGCAAAGGTTCCGAGGGAGGGGAGGGTATTTCTAACGGGTGGCTTGCAACCCTGCAAGCACATGCATGAGTGGAAAATTGTTTCAAAATTGGGTGTGGCCAACTGATATTCTAATGCCTTTTGGCAATTTGTAATAGCCTAACAAGATGCCGCCATTACATTTGCATTGCAAAAATTGAAATGAATGGCACACCTGCCATACTACATTCTCTACCCATGAGCACATATGAGGGTTACCTAAGAAAACAGTCATATTTACACATTTCCCAACGCAAGCGAAATCAACACAAAACGAGTCAGACATCATGTGTTGTCCCTGAAGAAGACAATACATTCAGTTGTGTAGGGGTGGTAGAGGTTTGCTAGACATAGCACAGAGAACATTCAGGAGGCGTGGGACGTCGCGACCTGAGAACATTCTCGCGTGAGTGGTGGGAGGTCGCAGACGGCTGAGAAACATCCTCGTTGAGGTTTGGGATCATGGTTTGCGCAGACGCGAGAAATTCCGTAGTGGATTGTGGCCTGGTCGCAGATCGGGCGGTAGATATATTCCTTCGTGAGGGTCGGGATGGTTGCATGCAGAGAAACATGCCTGACGGTTGGTGGGCTGATTTTAGTTGCAGACGGCGAGAACACATTTTCTCGTGCAGGGGGGATGTTCGCAGGCGGCTGTTCTTGTGAAGAACATTCCAGTGCATGTTGGTGGGTTAGGTCGCAGACGGCGAGAATTCCGTGAGGGGTTGGGTGTCCAGACGGCGACACGATTATTTAGAGAACATTCTGTTGAGGGGTTGGGGTAGGTTCGCAGACGGCCAGAACATTCCGTGAGGGGTGGGGAAGTTCCGCAGACGCGGCGAGAATCATTTCCGTTGTAGGTGTGGGCGAGGTCGCAGACGGCCTCATGAGAACATTCCCGAGAGGTTCCTGGTGGGGATTTGGTCGCTCAGCGGCGAGAAATTCCGTGAGGGGTGTGATGTCGCAACGGTGAGAACATCCGTGGAGTGGTGGGGAGGTCGAGACGGCGAGAACATTCCGTGAGGGGGGGAGGTCGCAGACGGCGGGCGTTGCTGCCCGGGGGGAGTTACAACAGACCCCGCCACCTCGCCGCCTGTCGACGTCCGGTCCCGGCGAGATGAGGAGAGAGGAGAGAGGAGAGAGGGGAGAGAGAGGAGAGCGGGCGGGCAGAGCAGCGGGGGTGGTTGGCCAAGCGACGCGGCAGGTTTCGACAGCAGAGCGCCGCCGCGATGGCCGCCGCCCGTCCGGTGCTGCCGCCAGCGGTGGAGCGGTGGGGCGGGCGGTCGGTGGCCACACTCCGCCCCGACACGCGCCGCCAGGCCCGCACGCTTTCTCCCCGCCGCCCGCCGCCGCCAGCTCATACTCCCCACACACAACACAAAACATGGTGAGAGCGTCTCCGGCAGCACCGCCACCGCCGCCGCCGCCGCCGCCGCCGTCGCGCCGCCGCTGTCGCTATCTCCGCCGCCGTCGTGTCTCCTCTCACACACACACACACACACACCGGGACGCACCTTCGTCTCCATCGCTTCCAGCGGGGTGCCCCGCTGGCGCCCTTGGGGGCGGCCGCGGCCGGGCCTGCCGGCGGCGATTGACACTCTGTGGCGGCCCTGGGCGGCGCGTGGCGACCAGCGCGGCACACGCGCGCCGTGGCCGCCACCGCCACCGGCTCCACGCTACGCAGGAACGCCATGTCATGCTGCCGCAGGGATCTCATGTACAGCAGACGGTGCGAACATGCCCCGTCCGGCGGTGTCCCGCGCAGGGCTGCTCCTCCTCACACTTTTCACTGTACCACTGCACCACACTCGGCACTCGCGGACGGGCGCGCGCGGCCGCACTGGCTCCCGGCCGGCGGCGGCAGGCGCCGGTCCTTGTCGCGGCCGTTATCTGCCACTGTACACTGGCCGGACCACCTTACGACGTCGCGCGGCGGTCGCGCCACTGGCTGCTCCTCACTGGCCGCTTCACTCACTGGTCGCGGCGGCCGCAAGGCGAGACGTACCCGGCGCGCGCGCGCGAGCCGTGCAGGGTCGCCGGAGGCACTGGTCGGGCCCCGCGCTGCAACACACACGGCGGACGCGCGCCCGGCCACGTCAGGCGGCCGCTCCGGCTATTTTGGTGGTGTGCTGTCGACTGTTCCACGCGCGGCGGCAGCGGCAGCGGCGGCGGCGGCGGACCGTTGGCCGGAGCGGCAGGTAAGTCGGCCAGCAGGTTTCACCGGCGCAGCCTCCGCAGAGGCGGCACCAGACACTCACCTGGGGGAGCGCGACTTGGAGCGAGAGCCGGAGCGCGACGGCGTCGAGCGGCTGGTGCTCGACGAGCTGCGACTCGACGGTGACGAGCGCGACCGACTCGACGAGCGCGAGTGGGAGCGCGACTCGGAGCCTGAGCCGCTGCCCGACCTGCGAGCAGGCCTGCGGTCAGCACAACAGAGGTCAGGTCAAGCCGGCAACGCGACGCAGCGCACACACACGCTGCACCACTGCACACACACCACTCAGAACAGACACAGCATGGTGGTCAGTGGTCATCAACAGGCGAATATAAGAATCACGCTATGAAGTTAAATCTGAAAATCTCGTTTGATTTACCGACCAAGGGCGCCAGAGAACTCACCGCAGTACATTTCCGGTTCAAGGACAAAAAAGATTCACCTGTAGATAGTAGATACTACAGCTGAACTTGGAAGCAGACACGACTACTGTTATCTGCGATGATGATGATGATTATTATGGTGATGATGACATACTTTTGTTTTACTTAATCCAGACACTGATCCCATGTAAGAACACATAAGCGGTTAACAATACAAATTATTAATGATGAACGGAGAGAATAATGAAAATACAAGTGAGATTTTCTTCATTTTTGACCATTTATGAGATGATGTATTGCATGAATGAGTTGGATGAACAATGAACATGCTTCCTTGCAATGGCGTCTTTCACCTTGAAGCAGGAATAAATTTGACGTGATTCCGCCATGTGAAGAGCGATCACGCTTGGCGATGCACATCTCACGAAAAATACACACGATTTATGTCTGGGCAACTAAAGATAAAATATTCACACACCCAACGCGATTGCATACAGCTCCTCGAGTGGAGCATGCCATGCTGGACTCACAATATAGATATTTGTATCCAATTGCACAGATGGGTGGAATATATTAGTGGAGAGCTGTTTCAAGTGATTATAACAAGAAACCGAATAAGCAAAGAGACATAAACAAATTAAAGACTACAACCTGTGGTAAAAGCAGCAAATGCATCATATTTCGATCTCCCGTCGGCCAATAACCCCACAAACGTAACTAGCCTGCATCCCGGCCTAGTCACCGTCAAGCCATAACCCGACGCCCTTAAACACAACGGTCACCGCCAAACCCGTCAAACTACCACGTGACGCTGACCAGGGTTGGAAGGTCAGCTCCAGCGGGGCGGGAAGAGTGACGTGTCGACCCCTGTCCGCACCGTCACACCCCTCACACCCGGCTGTCGGTGTCACCACAGAGGTCACCCACCGGTCAGCCTGCATCGCGTCCCGCCCACTCCCAGCCCCTGTCCCGCCGCCATTTACCCCCATTATTGGTCCCCCTGACGTCCGCTGCCGCCCAGTGCCGAGTCGCCACCCACTCCCAGCCCCTGTCCCGCCGTCACCCGCCGTCACCTACCCCCATTATTGGTCCCCCTGACGTCCGCTGCCGCCCAGTGCCGGGTCGCCGCCCACTCCCAGCCCCTGTCCCGCCGTCACCTACCCCAGTATTTGCCCCCCTGACGTCCGCTGCCGCCCAGTGCCGGGTCGCGCAGTAAGGCCGAGCAAGAGTCACAGCTCATGGTAACAGAAGTCGTTCGGAAAATGCGTTGGATGACGAATGATGCCGCCCCACACGGCGCGAACGGCCTACATTGACAGAGGCAAGAAAAGGTAAATATACGTGTTCACCGACTGTTCAAATGATGACTCGTCTAAGGAAAACAAACATCACAGTCGTCATGCCAGCCAGAACGGGACACTGCCGATTTCAACTGAGACTACCGGTACCCATATAGTTTGTAACCCAGCAACATATCGCTGGTTATCCTCTTTCCAGTCTGCATAACTCATTATATAACGCTGCTGGACAGAAAACGATGCCAACAGCCACCCGTTTCCCCATTGGTTACAAAGCTGCCACTTTAATTCCGAAAAATACGTTCGTTTCGGTATTTAGGAGCTGTGATTGAGCGTTTCCCGTCCTTACCATGCCATTAACTGACCGCAATGTTGAGTTATGACAGGCAATGCTGCACCTTCGTTACCAATCGCCGGTGCAGCTTTACGAACTCTCAGCACTAAAGTAATTGACCATTTCTCGACATCCACTTCATCACAGTCCAGCCTCACAGGCACACTTCTTTCACCAACTACTGCTGGCCCAATACCATACCTACTGCTGCCACCTTCTGCCAAAACTCAGATACCACTAGCTTGACCGGACCATACAGTTATTCCCTCCTACCGACCAAACATTCCCGCCACTGCCAGTCCCCGCACCATCACTGCCTCCCTACACCATGCCTGGCCTCCAATGCCCGCACAATCTGACCAGCCTCCGATTGCTGAAGCAGCCGGCTGGACTGCCTACCCTCCACCGAGCCCGGTTAGTTGTGATGTTCTCCTTCTCACCGTTTGGGCTGTGCCGGCTTGGTGTTGTTGTTGATGGTGACGCGCGCGTGCTGCAGAGCGGCCGGCGAGCCGCGCCGGGCCAGCGCCTTGCCCACACCGGGTGACCTGTCGCCGGCGTACAGATCCCCGCTGAACCGACTCAGTTCGCCGCCGTACCAGCTCGTCGGGCCACGGTAGCGCGAGCCCTGCGCCCTGCGGACGGAGAGGGGGGAGAGAGATGTGAGACGGCGGTTCACACTCCTCACACTGTCACACGTCACACTCCTCACACTGTCACACTGTCACACGTCGCACTCCTCACACTGTCACACTCCTCACAGTCACTCGCCATGCTCCTCACAGCCACACACAGCACTCACCATAGCCGCACATTACTCTCCTCACAGCCCCACACAACACTCACCATAGCCCCACATTACTCTCCTCATAGCCCCACACACCACAGGCTGAGCTATACCCCAGCCACACAGGGAGGGCCGCGGCCAGGGTCAGCTCAGTAACGTCACTGCGACTCACTTCCAGGGGAACACCACAATGAGACGGTAATGCAGCGCGGTGGTAATGGCCACCGGTAACGGTGGCTTTGCAGAGGGAACGCCGCGTAGTAACATGCGCGACCGTGCACAGGCAAGGCCGGTGACGCGTCTCCAGCCAGCGGGGATCACGGGGTCGAGGTCGTGGCATGGCATGGGTGCTTTGCAGTGTCGTGGATCATCATGATTACTGGGCCTAGTGGACCGCGGAGTGCCGCGGCCATTTAGCGCTCTGGAAATGTCGGTCGTGTTTCAGATCTTGATGACAGCCATGAGGTTCAATGGCACTCCAGCACATTAAGCAATAAGCACTTCCTTGCACGTCACCTGTGCGACATTCAAATACAACCAACTGATGAATGCTGATGGTCAGCATGGAGTTTGAACAAATTGAAAACAGCAATAAAAGCACAGCGCTCTCGTCAAAAAGCTACAGCGACTTTAAAACCACACGTTTTCCCGTTCCCATATTGATCACATTGTGGCGACACATTGTGGCGCCGGCTCACAGTACCCTTCAATTCAATAGTCACCGGACAAGTATGTATGTTTTATTGGAACATCTGGTTTCATCACCACAAGCAGCGAATGCCCATATCTGTCATGACTTCCCTCCTAGGGTCTGTTTATGCAGTCAAATCTATCAGCCTCCGAGCGGTTAAGGTGCCCTGATTCACTGCAGCCGCAATCGTGATCAATCACAGATAACGGGTTGACCGTAGCGGTCAGTCGGATTCCGTTCCAATCTAATCCGTCCTATTCCGTACCGTACCGAGTCGTACCGGCGGCCGGGCGGAGCTGGCAACACCTGTAGTCCTGTTCGGCACCATGTTGCTCGCAAACAGGCTTTATGGCAGCCCGGCAGCCATTTCATCAGAGGTCACCGCCCGCACCGCCGCCCCGGCACCGCCCTGGGTCGATAGGCCACACGTGGCCAGACGGTACACCAGCTATACTTCTCTGACCCAGACAGCTTCCCCGCGACCCCGGCGGCCGCGCGCCGGGACGGGGACGTACCGAAAATACAGCTCAGCAAGTCGACTGAGATCCAGCACTGCAGCAGGTCAGCAGGTACGTTGGCTTCCCAGAAGGAAGCTTTGTTTGTTTTGTTTGTTTATTGGGGCTTTAGGGCGCGTCGACTGCTAAGGTCACTTTGCGCCCATAACAGCCACAATTAACTATCATTCGAGACGAAATTCACCTGGATCTGCTCTGAGTTAAGACGCTAGAAGTATACTTACTGTCATTCTGATCCGCGATGAATCGTCATTGCACGGGATGCCGAGAGTCACTTGTAGTATTGAATGATGCCTAAATGACTGTCGCATTGCCGGCAATACTGAAGGGCATAGTGAGAAGCTACATGTGACACGGTGAGTGGCTCATTGCAGCGAGAGCAGGTTGGCCTGTCTTCACCACGCAGCAAGACCAGAAGGAAGCGACAGCAGCAGATGGCGAACTACAGTCATATCACCGTTCAGTCGAGCCTCTGCTGCTATACTGTTTACTAAATACAGCTATTGATCACGGCTCGACTTTTTCCTCCTTTCTCCTTTTCTCAGTTTCATTATTCCAATAGGCTCAGCCATCATGAATCACCGGAATCGTCAGCTACATCTGACGTCTCTTATCAGTTTGACATGGGCCAAAGCTTTTCATCGACGTTTTTCCCTCTCATCGACGTTTACATTCCGTCAAACCGGACATCTCCTCCATACCTTGCAGCTGGCGCCCCAGCCTGAGAAGCCGTTTGAAGAACACCTGTTCAGAGTTCAAGTGGAGGCGGGATGACACAGCCTGTCAGTACAACACACATCGCGCCTTGCCGCTGTTGGAGCCGTGTGCAATGTGCATAGGCTGAGCCGCCCCAGCACAACTCATCCTCCAGCTGTATAAGCTTCTATCCTAGCTCGGCTCGGCTCGGCTCGGCTCGGCTCGGTACGTACCAGACGGTACAGTCCACCATTTCGCAAGCTGACTGTTCTCGCCTCGTCACCGACCCGGAAAGGCGGACGGAGCGCACGAACTGACGGGCCAGTACCGGGACCCGATGGCCGCCTGATACCTCTCAGTAGAGACGGTGACCGGCCCGGTGACTCCCAGTCGAGCACGTGCCGGCCGGGGAGCCCTTCACTGGCTGCCAGTCTCCCGGCGCTGACACGGCGCGGCACACGTGTCACACCGGCCGGGGGTGACGACTGGTTACCGCTCCCATCGCTGGCGGACATCCTGGTGACCTTTCAAACTACGCGGCGACGACCAACCGAGCGAGCGGCCAACTGAAGTCACACGGGACGGACTTGACGTTCGTGGAAACAGACGACCCGGGTGCCCAGCTGCAGGCAGCCCCAGTATTCACTCCGTCTCCAGCGGCAGAGGGAAGACGAGTCTGCAGCCGCTGGGTCACAGCTGGACTGGGACTCGTGACACCAGTCGCTCGCGTGCGGCTCACAGTCCGGGAAGCTTAGAAAGGGTGAAATCCATGTCACGACCGGCTATTCAAGCACGGGCATGACTGGTTAATACACGGTCTGGATGATGTATAGGTGGGACGGGCAAGCAAAGGCGCCTTCAGGAAAGTCGGGTGTTTGTGAAGCCGTGCAACACGCCAGAAAGCACCAAAAAAGGAAAATCCATACTTGTGTCCAAATAAAGCTAAGACATGCGTGATAGGTACTGTGGACCTGTGGTATATTTTTGACCACCGAAAAATGGTCTAGCGTCGCCATCTGAACTGGAGTTTCTCAATTCTCTCAGACTCCTGCACAGCACGAGCACTGACAATGGTGTGTTTCGGCCGTTTCGGCCAGGAAGGGCATCATTATCTGCGGTCACAATCACTGTTGATTTGACCCTCCTCCCCCTCCTCACACAGGTGGTAACTGGTAAGGGCCGGAAACCAAATGAAGGGACCGGCCCGGATTCGCCTGCGAACTAGGCCACGGGAAGGGTCCGCGGTTTCCTGCGCGGTTCCCCTTCAACGCCTTCTGCCAAATGAGGTCACCTCTCTCAACAGCGCGGAGCAAGGTTAGCCAGTGCTGCATGGTAACCGGCATCATATTGACGTCATATTCACGCCATAATCACGCAGGCTACATCAGTCAGACCGACTCGCGGAGATAAAACAACGAGCAAGATCAGACGTCTCAGCCTTGGCGCGTTACCAGAAGACGGACGGATTTTCCAGACCTAACCGGATTGTCCGTACTCGCAACAATAAAATGCATGTCATTCGCATTTGTTACATAAGTGCAAAATGTGGCATGCCATTTTGTCAGTTATATAAGTCAAAAATGCAAAAAAACTAATTCGCATCAGATACATACAATGAAAAACTAAATCCACAATCGCTCATCAATCATTTCATTTTTTGACATCTGGGATCGTAAAACTTCCCTGGACCTGCCCATGCCAGAGGCTGGACCTGCCCATGCCAGAGGCTGCATCTGTCCATGCCAGAGGCTGGACCTGTCCGTGCCGGAGGTTGGACCTGTCATGCCAGAGGCTCTCTCAGGCCGGTGCTTGGTACTGTGGTACATAAGCGAAACATTCCTCCTATCCCCTTACGAAATGCCCTGCCCTGAGCCCCCTATATGAAGCGTAGCATCATCCCTGTAGTCTATTCCAGTGCCACTGAATCGGTCTTCCTCGCGACGTCATCGGACCAGCTCATGACGTCATCGGACCATTACCAACACAGGAGGCACCGATACCGTACAGAGATGCAGTGCCACATTGCAGCAGCACTGCTGTTGGTTGCATGCCTCATCGGGCTCATCCCCCGTTCGCAAAACCCAAGGACGCCTTGCGGTTGTGACTAGTGGTGCACCTGGTTCGGAGTTTTTCTTGCCAGGATCTGGGCCACACAGCTGCATACGCGGAGAGCCAGTGCTGACGCATACTAATTACTAACTAACATCAGTCACACTCAATAAGTCAGCGTCACTACCGACATCAACAGCCGGTCCAGCAGCGGCAGCGCCGTGACGTCTGTAGAGGTGGATCCTTATCATTGTATTCCATGCTGTGTAAGGGTCACAGTTTCTATGACACGTGAATAGGCATTCGCCCGAACTGACCGGACCCGTTGCACAAGCCGGTATAAGATGCAGCAAAGTATGTGAGTACACGCAGGCACCGTGTCGCCTCTGTTGAACTCAGACAGAGGACCGTACAACCACCGTACAACCAGACCACCGTACAACCAGCTCCACGTCACCCTGGCCTGCACGAGAGGCCTTCATCGCACCTTCCAATGACATACACGGAAGCGGCCGTATAACAACCTCCGCACGTCATGTACCCGGCAGAATGCCGATGGTCGAACAAACAACGAGCTCCAGCCTGGAAAACTGACCCACTCAGCGACCACGGGCTGACCACGTTCCCAGTCCGTGGCGCACGGGCTGACCACGCTCCCAGTCCGTGGCGCACGGGCTGACCACGCTCCCAGTCCGTGGCGCACGGGCTGGCCACGCTCCCTGACCGTGGCGCACGGGCTGACCACGCCCTCCCTGGACCGTGGCGCCACGGGCTTGACCTAGCTCCCAGTCCGAGTGCGCACGGGCTGACCACTGCTCCAGTCCGTGCCACGGGCTGGCCACGCTCGCTGACGTGGCGCACGGGCTGACCACGCTCCTGACTCGTGGCGCACGGCTTGACCACGCTCCCTGACCGTGGCGCACGGGCTGGCCAGCCTCCCTGACCGTGGCGCACGGGCTGGCCACGAAATCCACCTCCGACCTGGCGCACGGGCTGGCCACGCTCCCTGACGTGGCGCACGGGCAGGAAACACAACTCCTCAGTGGCCCCGGTAATTTCCTGGCGCCACACACACCACCGCTGCAACCTGTCGTCATTGGCCGAATTCCCCCGATTCCCCCAGCGGAAACAGCCCCAACACCACGAACAAGGGGAGGGGGAGGGGCCGGCCCGCCCCTCCAAAGTGGTGCGCATTACTGGGACCTTGGGAGCCCTCCCTCTCCCCCCGTGTCCGCTCCGTTACCGGGCAGGCAGAGGGGAGACAGGCGTCCCCTCCTCCTGGGGACGGAGGGACAGCCTGCTGAAAACAACAGGGGCCCGCCGGTCGGCGGTGACGGTGACCTTGACGGGAGGGTCGCCGGACGTGGGACGGGCTAACAGGGGTCGGCCGGCGGCGCAGGGGTGGCTGGCTGGCCCTGCTGCTGACTTCACAACACGGGCCACGCACTGGCCGGCTAGCCGGGCAGAGGTGGTCACGGTCGGACAGAGTCAGCTGTGATGGTGAACGTGCTTTTTTGTTTGTTTCAGTGCCGGTCTTTAAGGCTGTGTTCTGACCGTGCACATTCCCGGCGGGAATCCCCGTCGAGCGTCAGCTGTTGCATGTTAACCCGCGCCGGGTCCCGGGGGGGGTGTTTAGACACCCCCCCTCAGGTTTTTCCCTGATATCGGGAAAACGGGGCGGCGTAGCGGCGCCCAAATTTTGAGTACCTGTTCGATCATCTTTTGGTACAGCTTTACAAAAAAGTTTTGGCAATAGGTCATGTCAGGATCAGATCACCAGGCTAGGTCAAGTGACCCCACCTCCCGAAAAAAGTTTGGGTTCCACCGCCAGATAGAAAAGCCACAGTTTTTAGGCAGATTGGTTTCGTACGTACAGGGTTTTCATAAGAGCATGACTATCTAAAGTTTGTATAGGTCTCGGATTTTTTTTGATATCGTGACCTAAGGTCAGGTCAATATCCTGACCTCCCCCATTCATAAGTGAATGGGAAAATAAACAGATGCTTCTTATGTCTAAAAGTATGCATTGGGATCTGCTGATTATTTCAGAATCATGTTTTTTTAGCTTCATTCTGAATGACTAGTGCGAATTTGTTTCTAAAAGATCTCTACAGGTCATCTGAGTCATCTGAGGTCATCAGCAATGATTGCTAATAACTTCTGATATAATGAAAGATAGAGACGAGCGATGACACCACTGTATTTGTATCGTCTGTCCGCGTAACCCCATATGCAACATGACCTATCTGGGTCACCAAAATGACCTTGACCTGAGGTCATTTGAAGTTGCCTTACGAGGTCATCATGTATACGTTTCAAAAGCGTCTTGACGAGAGGGAACACGATAGTGTTAAAATCATTTATGTTGTCATTTTTAGATAAATGCTATTCAAGGAAAACATATTTTAACCAAAAAACTGCATTTTTTCGACAATTTGATGACCTCTGGACCTAAAACTATTTATCTGAGCTCAAATTTGAGGACATAGGTGCGATTGCAAATTCAAATATCTTCTAAATGCTTCTTTACTTGTTTACTCCTAGCTATCATAGTTTTCCCGAAATATATTTGGGGTATCCTGGAGCTATTGTCCTAAATCTGGAAAAATTGAGAAATTTTGATCCTTTGATGACCTCTGTGAACTCTAAATTGACCTGAGAATTTCACGTGAAATAGTTCCAAATCCCTTTGACGAGCTCTCGAATGGTGTTTTTGGTTTATTTCTAGGTTCCATGGGAAGCCGAGTTAAGAAGGGGGGGTGTCGACACACCCCCCCCCGGCCCGAGGAAGGTGGCGCCCCCTTTTTTCTACTGCTAAGAGGCTGCTTTTTGCTCTCCTTTACATCTATACGCTTTACCGTGCTTCTGCTTATTCTTTTATTTTCTTCTTCTCACTTTCTCACTACGCTTTTTTTTTTTACACGTTTCTTTTTGTTGCTCTTCAGAGCTCTATCTTTCTTTCTATCTCGGCGTATCTCACTTACTATGTATTACTTTGCCTCATCCCTTTCCCCTGTCTCCTTACTCTTTTTCTTCTAGTGTTGACCCGTGCCTTGTATCGTTCTGCATTGCGGCATCCTTAGGCAAACCGGCCCGGCCGCGGGTTAAGGCAATGTCCCTTTTCCGCTGCACATGTGTAGCAAACGCGCCAAATTCACTACATTCCCTGGATTCCCGGCGGTAATCGACGGTCAGAACACAGCCTTAATCGACTGACCAGTCCGTGTCGTCAGTATCAAGTCCCCGTCCCCCTAGAGCGAATGACTGACGCTAGGCAGCGCCAGGCTGACGCTCTAACCAGGCCATGTCCGCCACTCCTAGAGGCTCCCCGGCACAGTATGAGACACTATTAGACACTATTGGCTGAACTATTGGATGGGCGCGCAGCTTTGCCTCGCCCGGAACGGCGCTACCCAAATAACACTAACGAGTCGACACTGCCACCTCCAAGCCAAGCAACCGATCACAGTTACTCCTAGCATTGCCGGTGTCTGCGCTAATGCCAGAACCGGGGAGATGGTCCACCGAGGAGAGACAGTACTGGAGCCAGTGCCAGAGACAGTACTGGTACCAGTGCCAGAGACAGTACTGGAGCCAGTGCCAGAGACATACTGTGCCGTGTCAGAGATCAGTACCTGGAGCCAGTGTCAGAGCAGCACTGGTGGCAGTGCCAGAGTCAGTACTGGCAGCCAGTGCCAGAGACAGTACTGTGGCCGTGTCTGCGCCAGTGCTTGAGTCGCCTGCTCGCACCGCCGCGCCGGTTGGCGCTGGGCGCGCGGAGCGGCCGGGCGGTGCGGTGCCGGTGCCGGTGCCGGTACCAGGTCACGATCCGTATTGGGATCAGCTGCGGCGGGTGCCGCCCGCTGTCCGCCGGCCGCCCGCATTCCTATGGCGAGCGCGGCTAACGGACCAACGCAGGGCGGGGTCGGCCGATCTGCCGCGCTGTTCACCGTGTCAGAGAACAACAGAACAACAGCGACCTGGGGATACTCAACGGTCAGATCAGATCTATCCGCCCCTGTTCCGTACTGCCAGAGCTGAGTGGAGCCCGTGTCAGGCGTGCCTCCAATCGTTTGCTCGGTCTGGGAAGATGCCTTCGGAATGAGGAGGTGGCTGAGCGAACACTGCTTTCCAAAGATGAAATAGATCTCTCCAACGTATTAAAAAGGACTGAGAGGGAACCAATGATCCAGCCTCGCAGATCAATGCGTTGCGCCACTCGTTTTGACGGATGTGGTTCTCCAGCAAACGCGAAAACGAAGGCGACATTAGTCTACATAGTACAGACCCCGCCCCCCACGAACAATGATCGCTCAGCGAGGCATCACTGAAAACCACACGGAGTCTGCGCCCAGTTGTACTTTACTCCCGACTGCCCTGCCCCCAACACACCCAGTTTCAACACCGCCATCAACCACATCTGGCGGTGGCGCTGTCACCAACGAACCGTCCGTGGCCGGCGACCCGCGCTGACCTCGGCTGACCTCTGTGCCCGTCCGGTTGACCTCTGACCGTGCGGGCGCGTGCGGCGGCGCCGCGGGCGCTGCCATCGATTCAGCGCCGCCTGGCTGCGCCAGCGACCGCCCCCGGCCCGGTCCGCCCGCCCGTCCGCCAGCCCGCCGTCCGATTACCACCCAAACTGCTGAATCCAGACTGCGGGCTCGATTTATTTTCGCATTAGGCTCGACATTATGGTGAATGACCCACAGCCAGGCGAGTGGGCTGCCTAAAATCGGCTGAATCTGATCAGAAAGCGACCGAGCGAGCGGCGGCGCCGCCGCTGCCCGGCATGGCCGACGGAGGATTCGATTTTCCAGCCGGCGGATCGCGGGCCGCGCCGTCATTTCGCCGCCGGGTATGTCGGACATTTCGCCGGAATTACAGCTCCATGTCGATACAAATGGCACAATTTCGGCACAAAAGGCTGGCAGGCGGACGGCTGCCGCCGGGACGGCTCTGCAGTTCCGCCGGACAGCTCGTCATTGCTCAGAATAGCAATCCAACGGACGGTACGCTGGCAGGCGTGCCGAATCAATACAACGCTCACAAATGAGCCATATGGTCCGATTCCCGGCACACGCGTATCGTATAATGAAATACCGTGAGTGCCCTGCAGCGCGGCCTCGTAGTGCTACAGCGGCGCTGAATGAATGTTCAATGGAGGTTCGCCGCGGCCACCACCCCCGGCCACTGAGTACAGCGAGCCACGTGCCTGTACTGAAAGTGAACTCCGCGGCAGGCAGTTCTATCGTGCAGGAATGCGTAATCGAATCAGACGGCGCCACAGCCCAGCCACCTTTGACCTTTGCCGTTGGCAATGTCGCCATCGGGTCGTCATGGGACGCGTCGCGGACGTAGGCGGAAGACGAGCCGGTCACCCAGCCAGAGCCGGGTACCTGGCGACCCCCGAGGCAACGAGAACATTCGGCCATCGTACTCAAACCAGGACCGATCACCCAGGAGATAACCCAGAAACGACGCCGAAACCAAGCAACGGTCGAGTCGGTCACGGTGGCTTCGCTTTAGTCGGGAAACCCTGTGGCTTCCGTGGGTGACTGTGGCTGCCTTCGGTCGTATGCCACGGAGTTCTACGCAGAAGCAGAGACAGTCGAGCTTAGGCAGACAGCAATTGGTTAGCCTGTCCAACACTTTTGAAGCCGGCGCCAGAGCCGTGCAATATGTCGCGCCGTCGTTGACAGCTCTGCTCGCTGGTGGCGGACGGTCTGTCGCAGCAGCGCGACAGAAGCCTGTCGCAGCAGCGCGCCAGAAGCTCGCCATGAGCGCTGCGCCGCCGCTGTGGTTACAGCTGCCGGCGGCGGTGTCAACTTTCCAAAGGTCAACGTCCGCCCTCCAACCGTCCGCTGCCGACGGGTGGAGGTGGAGGCGGTGTACATCTGGTGGCACTGCTCCGTGACCTGACTCCGTGATCAGCGCCAGGCCGCGGCGTCCACCCTGCGAGAGTGACGGCTAAATGCGCCGACCACGGCTTCTCAGCTCAGTCGCCCTCTGCCGGCTCAACTCCGCGCCGTATTCCGCCCCGCGCCGCCGCCGCCGCAGCAGCTGACGGCAGCAGGCAGCAGCACAGCGCGGCCGAGAGCCACTATCCCAGCCGTCTCCATCGCTGTGGCCAGCCGCCCCGTCGGACCGGTGCTAGGCCGTCTCTGCACCAGATCAATGCACAGAAGCGGCGGCCGGCGGCGGCGGATTGGCGGCGCGACGCGGTGCGGTTCGCCACTCCGGCTCGGCGTGGCCTCGCGGCGCGGTAACTTCTGCAGGCCGCGGCCGGTCGAGTGCCAATTACGCCCGCCCAGCGGGCCCTCCAGCTGGCGCGGCCGCTGAAAAACGCCCCTGGCTGCCGCCGCCGCGCAGCGCACCGGGAGGCCAGCGGGACGGGAGGGCGGCCTCCCCGCGCGCCGCTCCGCCGGCCACAAAAACAGACCGGTCTGGAGGGCAGGCAGAGAGCCGGCGGCCGCCACCGAGCGGCGACGCGCAGCCAAACAAGTGGCATGGCCGGCACAAAAACCGGCCCGTTCGGCGGCAAAAAAAGCCGACAGCGGACAGCGTTCGGCGCGGCCGCAGCGCTCGCCGCACCCAGCAGGCTCCCACCCCTGCCCCCGCGGTCTGACCGGCTTCCCCGCTCCCCGTCCCTGCCCCGGCCCCGGCGGCAGGCGGCCGAGTCGCTGGCTGGCAGGGCGCCGCCGTCACTCCGGCGGCGGGCCGACGGAGGGAGGGAGGGGCGCGGGCCGCGGCCGATGCCAATAGCCAGCGGCCGGCGACGGATCGGGCCTCGTCCGTCACGCCAGCCGACGTTAGATGATGGATCGCTCGTCGCGGGAGGCGGCGCCGCCACCGCTCCGAGCCGAGCCCCCACTGCTGCTCGGAGGCGAGCTGCCAGAGCCCAAGACGAGCTGCCAGAGCCCGAGACGAACTCACCCAAGTCGTCAGAGACGGGCGACGGAGACGGAGACGGACGGCGGTGACGATGATGATGGTGGCGCAGTGGGGCTCTGCTAGTCTCGCACCACGCTGTGCGTAACAGCACACTGATACTGCCACCGTGGCTAGAGAAGAGGCAAGGCTGCAGTCGACGGCGCCGAGACGTGGTCCGGCCCAGTCCGGCCCAGCGGCGAGGCCAGGGTGGAGGTGGCGTCTGAAAACGTCCCTCCAAGGCGCTGCTAAGACCCAGAAGTCATTGTTCGATCCAACGCGGTGCTCCCCATATGTATGTGTATTTAGCTCAGCTTATGCAAAGGGCCTTGGCAGGTCTAAAAATGGCTTAGAGCCGCCTATCAAACGTTCTATATGACCAAAAACTGGCCCTTTCAGGCAAGGAACGGGTCGAACTGATTGTATGGTCCCTTGAAGATGGTGGCTGGACTAGCCATCCTTCAAAAGGCTCATCACGAGTGTAAAGCCTTCTGAACGAAGGTTTTTGGCAAAGGCCAGCTGACACCTTTGATCAATAGGGGTCACACAACTTAATTTTGAACTGAATTATCAGAGGACACTGGGATTGTCCTTCGGTCACGAGGCCTCATGTAGAACTCAAGACGACTGATGGCCATGTGTTATCCTGGCGCGGCTCGTTCCCACCTCCGCTGACCCCGTCGCTCGTCCCAGCGGTCCCCAGCGTCGTGTGTTTGTCGCGCCGCACAGCGCGTGACTCCCCAGCTGACGACTCTCACGCACAGCCCGGCACGACGTGGCCGCACGTGACGCGGCCGAGACGGCTGGCCGGAAGGTGGCGCCGCCAGGCGGGCGCGGCCGAAAACACATCAGCGGCGACGGCGGCACAGTATGGCTGCCGGTGCCGCCGCCGCCACCACAGGCTCACAGCCGCTGCCGCCGCCGCTCTGACGTCCGTCTCCGTGTGTGAGCGGGGGCGGGGGCGGGGGCGGCTGCAGCACAGTACACACACACAGCGAGGCCGACAAACAGGCAGCGCTGAGTCACCGGTCACTCGCCGGCGGCACACTCGAGGCGCTAATGATGCTCCGGCACTGTACACAGAGCCGCGTCGTCGCATTCAGAGCTGCAGAGTCTCAACACTACAGACCCGGCCCACGGATAGTCGTGCGGATGCATATAGGAGCTCCGAACTCAGAGACCAAACAAACCGTCCTCCAAATGAGCCCACTTTTAATGCTTCGCCGCAGCAAGGCCAACGCAGCGCATTCAAACGGCTTGAAAGAAGCATCTGTAGCCTAGCCTAGCATAGTGTCCCGCCTAGCAGAGTGCCCAGCCCAGCCTAGCCGTCCGGCACGTCCAGTCCACTCGGGAGCCTGGTGACAGTGACAGTGGCGGTGGCGGTGACAGTGACAGTGACAGTGACAGTGACAGTGACAGTGAGCCTGGTGACGGGTGGCGGTGTCAGTGACGTGCCCGGCCGTCAGCTCTCCGGACCGGTCGGCGTGCAGTGCTCAGCAGTGCTCCGTCGACCACGGCCGCCGCGGCCGCACAGTCAGCCCGGCCGTCGGTACACAATAGCAGCTGGCGGCCGGGCCCGGTGCCGGCCTGGCAGCAGTCTGTGACCGGCGGACAGCAGGAGCCGGCTCCGTCCAATGCCAGCTGACGACAGACAGTGCGGCGGCCGTGTCCGCTCCATTGTGACGGCCGGCCACATTGCCGGACCTCGCAGCAGCCACCCGGAACGCTTTACGGGGCAGTTTGGCCACGATTCGGCCCCGGGACCGGGCCCGAATCCGGAAATGTCATCGGGTCTTATGGCTTTCTGCGCGATCGTTTTGTGATGTAGAGACGGCCGTTTGGCATAACGACTCTACTGCATCACCGTCCATATCGCAGAGACTGTCTGGACCGTATCTAGGCTGTCCTCAGCTCCGGCCATATCGCAGAGAATGTTCAGGACCGGTATTAGACCGTCCTCAGCTCGTCCTAATAGCACCAAGACTGTCCTGGACAGTATCTAGCGCTGTCCCTACAGCTCCCGGCCATATCCACAGAGACTGTCTGGACCGTTATCTAGGCTTTGTCCTCAGCTCCGGCCACTATCACAGAGATGTCTGGACCGTATCTTAGGCTGCTCCTTAGCTCCGGCCATATCACAGAGACTGTCGGACCGTATCTAGGACCGTCCTTGCAGTCCCGGCCACATAATCGCAACAGAGACTCGTCTGGACGTATCTAGGCTGTCCTCAGCTCGCCATTATCACAGAGACTGTCTGGAACCGTATCTCTCAGGCTGTCCTCAGCTCCCGGCCACCTATCACAGAGGACTTTCTGGACCGTATCCTAGGCTGGTCCTCAGCCCGGCCATTATCACAGAGAACTGTCTGGACCCGTATCTAGGCTCCTGTCCTCAGCTCCGTTACCATATCACAGAGAACTGTTCCTGGACCGTATCTAGGCTGTCCTTTCAGCCCGGCCATATCACAGATCTGTCAGGACCGTATCTAGACCGTCCATTCAAGCTCCGGCCATATCGCAGAGAGACTGTTCGGACACGTCATCAGGCTGCCCTCAGCTCCGGCCATATCGTACACAGAGACGTCCTGGACCTATCTTAGGCCTGTCCTCAGGCTCCGCCATCCATCCAGAGACTGTCAGGACGTATCTAGACCGTCCTCAGCCTCCGGCCATATCGCCAGAGACTGTCTGGGACCGTATCTAGGCTGTCCTCTAGGCTCCCGGCCATATCTGCACAGAGGATGTCATGGACGTTATTCATAAGGCCACTCCTCAGCTCCGGCCAATCCACAGAGGGACCCCTTCAGGACCTATTAGGCCTGTCCTCAGTCCGCCAGGTATTCGCAGAGACTGTTCATGCGACCGTTACCTAGGCTGTCCCTCAGTCCTGGCCATATCACAGAGACGTCTGGACCCGTATCTTAGGGCATGCCTCAGCTCCGGCCATATCACAGACGACTGTCAGGACCGTAACTTTAGGCTGTCCTTCAGCTCCGGCCATATCGCAGAGATCTGTCTGTACGTATTCTAGAGCTGTCCCAGTCTCCGGCCACTATCAAGAGACTGAATCTGGACACGTACTCTTAGCTGTCCTCAGCTCCGGCCATATACGAGACTGTCTGGGACCATCGCTCATGCTAGGGCTAGTCCTCAGCTACCGGCCATATCGCTAGAGACTGTCTTAGGACCGTATCTAGCTGTCCTCCAGGCTCCGGCCCACTGATCGCAAGAGATCTGTCTGGACCGTTAACTAGACTGTCCTCGAGCTCCGGCCCATATCAACAGGACTGTCTGGACCACGTACATTTAGGCTGTCCTCAAGCTCCGGACCACTATCACAGAGACTGTCTGGACCGTAATCTAGGCCTCCTCCTCAGCTCCGCCATCATCACAAGACGGACTGTCTGGACCGGTATCTAGGCCGTCTCTCAGCTCCGGCCATATTCACAGAGACTGTCTGACCGTATTTCTAGCTGTCCTCAGCTCCGGTCCATATCCACAAGGAGGAAACTGTCTGTTACCGTATCTAGGCATGTCCATTCAGCTCCGGACATCAAATCACAGAGACTGTCTGCGAACCCGTTATCTAGCTTCCTCAGCTCCTGCCATATCACAAAGAGGGACTGTCTGACGCGATAGTCTAGGCTGTCCTTCAGCTCCCGGCCATTATCACAGAGAACTGGTCTGGACCGTATCTAGGCTGTCCTCAGCTTCCGGCCACTATCGCAGAGACTGTCTGACCGTAATCTAGCTCGTCCTCAGCTCCGGCCATATCACAGAGACTGTCAGGACCGTATTCCTAGGCCGTCCTCAGCTCAGGCCATTATCACAGAGACTGTTCTGGGACCGTATATCTAGGCGCCTGTCCTCCAGCTCCGGCATATCATCAGAGCACTGTCTGGACCGTATCTAGGCTGTCCTCAGCTCCGGCCTCATTCACAAGACTGTCTGGGAACCGTAATCTTAGGCATGCCTCAGCTCCGGCCCATATCACAGAGACTGTCTTGGGACCGTATCTAGGCATGTCCCTCAGCTCCGGCCATATCACAGAGACTGTCTGGACCGTATCTAGGCTGTCCCAGCTCCCGGCCATTATCCGCAGAGACCTGTCGGACCGTATCTAGGCTGGTCGTTAAGCATCCGGCCAAATAATCAAGAGACATGTCTGGACCCAAGTATCGTAGGCTGTCCTCAGCTCCGGCCATATCACAGAGACTGTCTGCGAACCGATCTTAGATCCGTCCTTCAGCTTCTGGCCACGATCGCAGAGAAGTCTCGACCTTATCTAGGCTGTCCTCAGCTCTGGCCATACGCAGAAGACTGTCTGGACCTATCTTAGTGCTATTTTCAGCCCGTCATTATCACAGAGACTGTCTGACCGTATCTAGGCTGTCCTCAGCTCCGGCCACATATCGCAGAGACTGTTCAGGACCGTCTATCTAGAGCTGTCTCAAGCTCCGGCCATATCACAAGAGACTGTCTGGACCGTATCTAGGCTGTCCTTCGCTCCGGCCATATCACAGGGAGACTTCAGGACCGTATCTAGACCGTCCTCAGCTCCGGCCATATCACAGAAGAACTCTGTCTGGACCTTTAGGCTGTCCTCCAGCCCGGCCATATCACAGAGAACTGGTCTGGACCGTATCTAGGCTCGTCCTTCAAGCTCCGGCCCATATCGCAGAGACTGTCTTCGACCGTATCTTAGGCTTCCTCAGCTCCGGCCATATCCACAGAGACTGTCTGGACCGTATCTAGGCTTGTCCTCAGCTCCTGCCATATCGCAGAGACTGTCAGGACCGTATCTAGGCTGTCCTCAGCTCCGGCCATATCACAGAGACTGTCAGAACCGTATCTAGGCTGTCCTCAGTTCCGGTCCCGTCCCAGTTTAAGTACAGCGTTGCAGGGAACCGAACAAACCCCCACACGGCCCGTCAGAAGTTCAGCTTCCTTCCCCTCCTACCGGGCACCCCCGCGGGGGGTTGGGGCGTGGCTGCTGAGTCGGCGGCGGCCGGACGGTCGTGGCCGGCACGCCAGCACGCCGCTCCACGCGCCGCCAGCCAGCCGCACCGTGACGGAGCGGTTCAGCCAGACACAGATACAGCACACACATCCACAGCCAGACACAGACACAGCACACACATCCACAGTCAGACACAGATACAGCAGTGTCACATCCAGATCCACAGTCATTAGCATGCCTTCGCATGGACACGTCGCCGCCTACCAAAAGTTGAGGGGGGGGGGGCATAATCCTTTTTGAAGGTGTTTCTTCCATGCAACACTCACTGACCTAATGTTTAAATCCGAAAAAGTAGGGGGAGTGATTCGTCTCCCCGCCGCATCCCCGCTTTCGACGCCCATGGGCTCAGTCTACCGCACAGTCTAAACATACACGCTCCCAGCACGGCCGGCACATACACATATCCAGGCCGACCCCGGAATACACTCAAATCCCACGATACATTCTCAGGCCTGGACAGCTCAGCCCACGCCCCTTCATTCCATACATAACTCTGGTAAGAGCGAGGCTCTCCGGCTGCCGCCCACTCCCTCAGATGCCTTCGGTACAGCCGCCGGCTGAGCGGGGATTTCGCAGCTTTCTGAGGCTCTGCGGCAGGCCGGGCCGCGGTCGGCAAACCTCCGGCTAAGGCGTTCTCAAGGATGCTCGCCCCATGGGACGGCTCGTGATAGGCTGGGCCGCGCTGATCGTCCCCCATCGCTGCCCCTTCACCGCCGCCGCCGCAGCAGCAGCAGCAGCAGCAGCAGCACGAGAGCTCCCGACAGGCATACCACAGGAGCGATAAGCAGAGCACATCGACGGCGTCGCGCCGCTGCTACTGCGCCTATAACGCGTCCCTAGAGAATTAGAGTCCCCATAAGGCAGCGCTGCTCTCAGCCGGCCTCTGAACACACCAGGAGAAGGCCACCGTCAGCGGCAGCAGTGGTGGCAGTGTGGAGGCGGCCGTAGCGGAGGCGCCCGGCAACAGCAAAACGTGCTGCCGAAGCCACCGAGGCACGGCGTGATACGCAAAGGACGCGGAATGGTGTCAAGGCACGAGCGGCCAGCTGGCGCGCCGTCGGGCCGCCGCGCTTTCACCACACGCGCTGGCCGCGAGCGCTGGCACGCACGCTGACGCACGGCGCGCACGGGACGCACACAGCCGTCGACCTTGCCGCTATCGCCGCCATGGGTACACAGTACACACGTCGAGACACGTGAGCGTGCGCCGAGCCCAGCGGCGTCCCACGCACTGGTGGCGAGGTCACGGCGGGCCTATCGCGGACACTGTGTACGCCGCAAGGCCGCAGCTGTCTCCGCCGCCAGCTCGCCGGGACGCCTGGTGTTCCGAGCCCCGACGACCGAGTCTCCCACTGGTCGCTAGGACAGCTTCAAAGCTTAGAGCGCACAAGCGCGGCACTTACGAGCCGCTAGGGCAGCTTCTCGTCACGAACCGCGGACAGCGTGTAGCCCTGAAGCACAGAGCAAGTGGGGTAGAAGGCCGACTTGACCTCACCGCCTGGCAGCGGTCCCGTCGCTGGCCACCCCAGCGGACGGGCCGGTCGTGCCGCGTCGCTTATGTAACGTCCCGGTCCTGACAGCGGCCGGGGGCCGCACCGCTGGGCTGGGCTGATAACGCTGCGACGCTGGGCAGATAGCGCGCCGCGACAGTGGTCTCAGGAGAGGCGGCAGCGGCGGAGAGGTCGAACCCGGCGACCCACAGCCATCGCTGATCGCACGGGCGGCCCCTGTCCACCTGCAGTCCCAGTCCAGACCGGACCGTCTCGCTGCGGAGTGACCTGCTGACTGGCGTAGGTCGCACACGACCGTCGAGCACCGGCAGAAAATGATCGAGAATCGAGACTGGTTGTCAAAAACGCCCCAGAGGGACAGACGTTGTTCCTTATGGGTTCCACACCAGCATAACTGCCACAAAACGTCTAACATAACAAAACAAAACTATGATCTGTCGAAGGCTGGGTACCCAGTCTCATGTTGAGCAAAGGAGACATTACATCATCATCTACCACCCACGACAGGAAAACCACTGCACATGATAACGAACCGCTGGGTCTCCAAGGAAGACAAATACTGCCATATCGCTCACAGGAATCCCCAGACTGTGAGGAGTGCCAAGGGCCTGTTCTGCTATCACATACACTAACTCTGCAACACATATAGGAGTCCACATTCAGTTAGTTTCGTCAGAAAAAGCATGGTGATGTCAGAAGCAGTCATGCCGGCCAGCGAGGGGATGATAGTGACGGGGATGTTTCCGTAGTCCAACTTTCCAAGACAACGAAATGGTATCGAGTTCCATCACAAAGAATCCGTGTCGCACCTCTGTAGCCCCCGATACCCCCCAACGACGCCACAGCCCCCGACTTGGGCCTCGAAGGAGACCCTCATCTCTCTCACGAACGCCGCGGGAGCCGTCGCGCCGCTCGCGCTGGCTGGGTGCCGACGCAGCTGACGCAGTTGGCCAAGGAATCCCCCGCCCACCGCGCCGCCACGCTGCGCCGCGCCGGCTGGCAGCGTTCCGGGAAGGAGCCAGAGGCAGCCTCAGGCTCGCCGCGCACTGGGCACCGTGCCCGGTTCGGTTCACCTGTCCGCCTGAGGTGATGTTCCCTGCAGCAGCAGCGGCCGTGTCGCCAGCCGCAAAGCGACCGCAGCAGACCGCACCAGGCCAGTCTGTTGTGTTGACCAGTCCCGGATGTCTGCTCAACCAACCGGTCAACCAACTCCTTTCAGAGCCGCCGCCCGCAGCAGCCGCCGCCGCCGCCGCAGCCTACAGCCCCCGTAGCCGCCACAGCCACCCCGCGGCCGTGCAGCAGCCGCAGCAGCAGCCGCAGCAGCCACAGCAGCAGCCGCAGCAGCCGTAGCAGCCGTAGCAGCCGTAGCAGCCGTAGCAGCCGTAGCAGCCGTAGCAGCCGTAGCAGCCGTAGCAGCCGCGGTCGCTGCGGTCTGTCGAAGCGGCCGACCTGTCGCCGCTTGGGAGCGAAGGCCGGGACCGGTCGTGAGCGAGTGTGTAATGAACTGAGTGCGGCCAGTGGCCCGGCAGCATCGGCTGCAGTCAGGTCACGTGCGCCAGCGCGGCCGAGTGGCGGCGAGCTGCAGGTGCACTCAGCTGCCGCGGCGGCGCCGTCCGAGTCCACGGCTGGCCGACAGACAGCAGCCGCCGAGCCGAGCAGCTCCGCTTCCAACAGACGCCGTCCGTCAGTCATCAGCCGAGTGGGGCGGAGCCTGCTGAGCGGACCCCACGTCACGCACACCGCACACCTGCAGCGCGCCGCAGCAGCGGCAGCAGCCGCACGCAGCACGCAGCAGCTGAGGCGGCTGACACAGCAGGAGGCAGGACATCACAGATGGCAGTGAGGCAGGCAGGGCTCTGAGCAGACGTCATTATCAGCTAACCCCCGCCACCGCCGCTCGCTGCGACAGCGGCGCACAGCAGATGTGCGAGACAGCTGTGGCCCAGCTGAAGAGGCGCGCTGCCCCGCCTACCGTCCACTGCTATCGGCCGACCGCCGTCCGCCAAGGGCACCATGGTCATGCGCGTCGTGCTCTGTCCATTGTCCAGCGCCGGCGATCACTTGCCGTCTGCAGCGGCGCTGCACGAGCGCTGCACAGGCGCTGCACGAGCGGACGCCGTGAGTAAGCGGAGCTCGGCTGCAGCTCCGCCCCGCAGCCGCCTCACCACTTGGCCAGCCAGTAGTATGCCAGTATGGCGTATACACACGCGCACAAAAATCTGCTACCCAGTTCACCGGTGACCAGCCAACTCGGCCGCCAAACCAGCAGCCTTTATCTATGTAGGTGCAGCGCGTTTAGAAATGCACAGTGTACATGAACCGACATGCGGGTGTTGTTTTCTCGTGGACAGCCTCCCGGACGGTCCAGCACGGACAGCCGGGAGGGAACCCCTGCTGCCAGAAAATAGTGCCCCGTGCCGCTGACCCAGCAGCAGCGGCGCCGGATGCAATATCTGGCCACCTCCGGGCCTGCCGGCGCCGGCGACAGCCGGCGTTATTGACGGATGGCCGTCTGGGCGCGTCGGTCCGTTATTGATAAACGGCCGGGCAGCAGGGGCGCGGCCGTGTTTGGCCGGCAAACAGACGGCGCCGGCAGCCATGCCTACGTGATGGAGGCTGCAGCGTCCGTCAACAGGATCTCTCCCGAGGCGGCAGAGTGACGGCGGTGCCCCGTCAACAGCATTCTCCCTAGGCGGCAGAGTGACGGCGGTGCCGGACAGACCGACGGGCAGCCTGATCGGGCCGACCGACAGGGCAGCACTTTGGGACACGGCACCCGTTCATCCAGTGGTCAGCCTAGTGTTGCACCCGGCCGCACGCCAGCCCCAGGCTTACACATCCCAAACCACAAGATGTCACCGACATCCCGTCCCTCTACACTGGTCATGACATGGCTTGACAAAGCCAGAAGCAACGCATCGGACTTATATCACGAAGCAGAATCGGCAGCCTTTGAACATTTCCATTCATGTATGCGAGATGCCCACACAGAAGCCTTTATCGAAAGCTTCCAAATCCTACAGGACTGAGGGTTTGCCACAAAATGAATATTATGTCAATTATTTTGCATAGCATGAATACAAATGCCCCAGACTGCGTGAGTTCTACATTATCGAACGGCGCGCGATAACGATTTCATACATTGCATAATGTGGCGAATAAGGCGATATGATGCATATCGGTCATGCATGAACGACGTCTCCCTTTCAGACACAGACACAGACACAGACACAGACACAGACACAGACACAGGCGCGGCCGGTCAACTATGACCCGAGAAAGCCGCTCGTGCAGCGTGCAGCCATGGGTACCTGTAACTATGCAGTATGCAGAAGGAATATCTCGACGGCTTCCCAGTAATACGTCTCAGCGGCCACTTTCACCCCTGACTGTATGTGAATCCAGCTTCAAAAATATACCAAGCTATCGTCCACCTTGGCACACCGCAAACTTGTCGTAGCATGTACATTGTACACCCTATCAAACGATCCCTTCTTCTCCGCTCCAGTTAATGTGGTGCTTTGTTGTCACTTGTGGAAACTAAGTTATTCCACACGTTCACGTACATTCCCAGGTGAGAAGGAGCACGGCTGCCTTCGTCTCCAGATGTATCAGTTCTCTGTGCCGTATATCGGCCCCGCCAATCTGCACCATGTCACCCCGTCCGCCCGGGACGCCGTCTCTGTTGGAGAGCACGGGTCTAACGGTGCCCGGTGACGTCACCTGGCTGCAACGG
>VOPJ01015904.1:0-11153 GCA_014673585.1 Semibalanus balanoides | reverse complement strand
TTTTGGTCTTGATTTTAGGCTGCCAGTGTGGAAACTTAACTTCTTTAACTATCATCTCTCGTTTGAAAAACTGATAAGCGCCCTGTCTGGTCTTCCCCTGCGTGAGAACGTGTGTTTTGATAGTGTGAAGCGCGGCATTGTCTCAATTTGTCAACGTTATTTCTATTACTTCGATCCATCAAAAGAGTTCTCTCCAATTTTTTCTCGTAGCGATCTTTCAGTGCTAAAAAACTTTGCCTCTGATAAGACCATAGTGATCACAAAACCAGATAAAGGTAGGGGTGTAGTTGTTCTCGATCGATCTTTGTATGTTGAAAAAATGGAAACAATCGTGGCTGATGACTCAAAGTTTAGCATAGTAACTGAACCTATTTTAAAGACTATTCGACAAGTATAAGACAAAATCAATAGGCTTTTGACCAAGCTTAAATCGCTTGGAATGTTATCATAATAATCGTACAAACATTTGTTCGTCTCTGGTAGTACTCCTGGGATTTTGTATGGTTTGCCTAAAATTCACAAGGTCCTTGTCCCCCTTCGAACTATTTTTTGCAGCGTGTAGCACTTGCCGGCTTTAAGTGGCCAAGTTTCGTGTACCCGTTCTTTCTGTTTTTGAACAAAGAACGAGTTTACTGTCGCTAACTCGCATACTTTGCCGATGAAATTTCCAAGTTGAATGTTGATGGAAGTGCTGAGGGCATTTTATGGCTAGTTTTGATGTAGAAAGCCTTTTTAAAATATTCCCCTTCAAGAAACTATTTACATCTGCATTCAATCTCTGTTTGCTACAGCTACTGAAGTTCTTGGAATAACATCAAAATATTTCAGATCACTTCTTGAACTTGCTGTAATGAACTCCTTTTTTATTTTTAATGAAAAGTTCTATCGACAAAAAGAAGGAGTAGGCATGGGACTTCCACTAGGGCCCACGTTTGCGAACATTTTCATGTGTCATTACGAAAAACTCTGCCTTGCCTCTTGTCCACCTGACTTTGTACCTGTGTTTTATCGCAGATACGTTGATGACTGTTTCCTTCTTTTCAATAACCGATCTCATGCTGATTTATTTCTTAACTTTCTTAATGGTAAGCATCAGAGCATAAATTTCTCTATGGAAAAAGAGTCGAATGGTAAACTTCCTTTTTTAGATGTTCTAGTCTGCAAGGAGGGTGGTCGCTTGCACACATCAATTTACAGAAAACCTTCTTTTTCCGGCTTAGGTACCAGCTTCTTCAGCTTCATTTCCCAGTCTTTTAAGTTTTGCGCCATCTCGGTCGCCATTTTAGAGCGGTATACCTCGCTCTACTTATTCTCACTCATTCTGAACTTGAGGTCATCATTTTTTTTTTTAGAGACAAGGCTCCCATTAGGTGTGAATTACATTCATTCGCACAAGTTTCTGGACTCTAAATATTTAAGGCCCGCCGAAGACTTTTGACGTGCCTAGACTTGAGAGATATGTTTTGTTTTTAACCGTTTTTGGGGCAGATTCTAGAAAAACTGAAGCGTGAGATCATCACCCTTCTTTCAAAGTTCTACCCCTTTCTGAACCCCAAGATCGTTCTGTTGAACACTTTCTCCATCGGCTCTTTTTTCAAGTATAAGGACAGACTACCTAAAAGATGTCAATCGTCTGTGGTATACAAATTTTGTTGTGCTTCGTGTGAAGCATTTTACGTCGGTTCAACTCTTCGTAATCTCCACAGTCGAATTAGTCAACATTTAGGTAAGTCTGTACGCTACCGGAAACTTCCGTTGTCAACCCCGATCGCCTTCTATTCGTGGATATGTCCTTTCTTGTGATAGCCGTCAAGTAACGGCCCCACAACTTTGCATTTGCAAGACAAACTCTGTATTCGATTTAAAACCGCGCACTGCAGGGGGGGTTGATTTCCGCCCCCCTCAGGTTTTTGTCAGGAGTATCGGAAAAACGCGGGCGCGCATGCGCCGCCCAAATTTCGGTACACCTATTTGGGCATTCAATTACCGCACACTTTGGAAAAGTTGAACTTGAGGTCATCTCAGGTCAGGTCACAAGCACATGTGGGTTCAAGTGACCTCACCTTCAAAAATGTTTGCGTTCGTGCCAAAGCAACCAGTCTTTTTTCGAAAGTTTTGGAAACTGCAGGATTTCATCAAGAAGAAAACTCAGTACCAACAATTCTTATATCTCGGATTTTCGTATCGGTGACCAAAGGTCAGGTCAATTTCCTGACCTCCCATTTAAGTGAAATGGGAAATAAACAAATGCTTCCCCTTTCAAATAACATAAGCATTGATCAGGCGTAATTCTTTTCCAAGAATCATGCATTTTAGCTCATGTCTAAAATGATCAAGGTGGCAATTGTTGGCTTCAGTGATCTCTACAGGTCATCTGAGGTCATCTGAGGGTCATCAGCAATGATTTGCTAATAACTTGATAGAAAAGAGATAGAGACGATTAGTTGACACCAATGTATTCGTCTAGTCTGGCCACCTTGCCCCATATGCAACATGACCTACCTGGGTCACCAAATGACCTTGACCTGAGGTCAAATTTTGAGTTGACCTTACCAGGTCACGATAAATATATGCATTTCAAAAGTGCATCAAAGAGACAACATTGATGGCGGTCAAACATGTTACTCTATCGTTCTTAGGTGACATGCTATTCACGAAACTGTTTTGGCAAACACAGTATGTTTTGACTTTCATTACCTCTGCAGCGCTAAACTATTGATTTGAAGATCAATTTTGAGGACAGTACATGCGATTGCAAATTTCAAATGGCTATCGATTGTCCTCTCTAATCGTCTTGCTCTAGCTACAGATAGTTTCTGAGATAATCGGGGGTTTCTGGAAAAGAGTCCTAAAAGAGTCTCTATAAACCGGAAATCTGACTTTGGTGACCACTGGTGACCTCAATTGTGACCTGACCCAAGAAAACACTGAACTACTTTCGATAGATCTTGCCTAGAGCTATCTAATGCGTTTTTTTTTTGCTTGTCGCTACGTTGCGTAGTTTGGAGATCTCACGGGGGCGGAAATCAACCCCCTGCAGTTCCGTGTTCGGCGAGAACCCCCTGCAGTGCGCGTTAAGAATTTAGAATCATTATCACATTTTCCATTCAAAAAACTCTCTAACTGAACATGAATTCTGCTTCCCCCTTCTAAAACTGTTCGCCTGAACATCTGAAGAGGGTGCTTAAGTTTACAGTCACGCTATTGTTTCCTTTTTCTTTTATATTTTCGAGTGTGTGCCTGTAAACTTATTTTGTTGATCTGAACCGAGGTGAAAACTTTTGGCCTGAAGATACAGTCGAAGTACTGTGAAACGTCGTACGATTAATAGCTGATAATGTTATTCTTTATGTGTAACATCCAATTTGAAATATAATGAATCACCAACTTATTTCATTATATACTTGCTAAAAATAAATATATATATATATATATAATATATATACTAATATATATGACGTTACAACTCCTAATGACCGTTAATCCTGCAGTTTGCCCTCGTAAACCGGTCGGGAATGGCATTGAGCTGACGAAAGGTAAAAAACCAGCCTAGAATGGTATTTGGAAGTGTTAGATGCACGAATCATGAAGATTCATAAATTTATGCGTGTATTATCGCATTTTTTGGCGACAAATCCATCTACCGGACTTTGATGACTCGGTACATTTTTTTGTTTGCTATGATGTAGAACGTCATCGTTGACCCCAAGTTAAAAAAAAAATCCTTCAACAAATTTGACAGGGCTATCGAATGCCGTTGTACATTTCTTAAATCGGTCCACTAGTTCCGGAGATCAGAGGGGGCTATAAATAGCCCCCCCCCCAGAAACTCTCGTTAAGAAATATACCACAGTAACGCGTGCGTTAAGGGGAGAGGAAACCAGGTAATTGTCAGCTTGTCTTATTACAAATGTTATTTTCGAATCTGCAATACAAATAAGCGTGAAACCCTTCAAAACACAAAGGAACCCACCCCTTGTGGGAAGTCATTTTGACTCCCTGAGTATTTTCAAAAGTAGCGGAAAACAGCGGCGCGCAGCGCAGCCAATTTTTTACAGATTTTTGGGCATCAATTGCTCAGACTTTGTTAATATTTTTGGTCTTAGTTTATCTCAGGTCAGGTCACCAGGTCACGTCAAGTGACTGCTACAAAATGTTTGTGTTCGTGCCTAGCAGGATTGTCATGGATCGGTTGCACCAATGGGTGCCCACCCAATTTTTCTGGTTGTCTGGTTTGGGTATGCATTTTTTACTTTTTCATGTGTACTGGGCGGGCATAGGTATGACAATTTGTAAATAATGTCGCTAAACGTTTTTATTATTATTGACAACCATATGTTTATTTAGGTTAATATGTTAATAAATGATAAAGCACACTTAAACAATAAAACTTAGGCAATTACATGACAACAATAAATCGTTGTAAGTAATAGTAGAGTAAGATTTAGCAAAAAATATGCCCGATTCAAAATCTGATCCAATATGTTAAAGTTGACCGAAAAGTGTTCGATAAGTCCAAATCAACAGCAACACACAGGTGCGTGACATTATTTCCGTAAATAGTATGGAAGTGAATAAGCTAGGAAAATTACTTTTGTAAATAATTATCTGCCTTTTCTGATTTCGCCCCAACGGGCATAGTCCTTAATATTACGAGTTTGAATGGTTCTTGTCTGGGTCTGGGCTTGGTGTTCATGGCCTTTGTATTGGCTTGGCTTGGGGTTTAGGCACCCATGACAATTTCGGGTGCCAAGGCCACAGTTTTACTCGAAATATTTTAAACTTTCAAGATTTCATAACGTGAAGAGTACCTACATTTGGTGTGTTACGGATTTGTTGCTTCAGATACCTAATGTCAGGTAATTTTCCCAACCTCATTATTGTAACTGAACTTGAAAACATATAAATAGCCGTTTTCACGATGGCTTAATTTGCGCGAAATGTTTTAAAACATTTTAAAATGTTTTAAAAAGTTTTAGTAGCAAGTTTATATACGATATATTCTCAAGAATAAATAAATTACTGATTTAGTGCGATATTATTCATTATTCAAGATTAATGTATAACATTAAATGAGCTCATTAACTAAAGTATAATGATACAAAATTGTCCGTATCTAAAAATATATGCGTCTAGAGTCCATTCTCAGTAAACATACCGCCATTATCTAGTTTTACTCAATCTGGCGCGTCATGGATCACAGGTCTGCCTTCGCATGGCGCAATAATGCGCTAGAAACGATTCGCTGCTGGCTAGTCCATTATGAATCAAGGGGAGGTCGGTTTGTTGAGAGACTAATAGCGTGCCCGAGGTTTAAATGTTTCGGAGTCTTTGAACAAGTTTCAGTAAGTGAAGATCTCTTGCATCACAATTAACCTATACATAATTATCTTGCTAATTACCACCAAACTGCAATTTTGTAACATTCTATTATATCTTACCAACATATAACAAAAATTATAAGATACATTTCAAGACAAATAATCGGTTACAAATTAGTTACTTAATGTAATGGATACGTATACAAAAAACTTTCTACTAAAAACATTTTAAAACATTTTAAATGTTTAAAACCAAAAATTTTTTTTTCGCGCCAAAATAATAGCATCGTTTGAAAACAACGCTAAATGCCTCCTTTTCGGACAATATGCAATGGATTCAGGCCATTATTTCAAAAACATTTATTGATCCTATTCTTGATGACCCCATGTGCAATCGTACTCAGCAATATTGTCCAAGGTCATTTGAGGTCGTCTGAGTCATCTTAGCAATGATTAATAATATATCTGCTAAATAAAAGATGGAACTAAGCGAATACACCACATGTGACATGACATATTGTTTTTCAATGACACCTACCAATGTGAATGACCACACAATAATATCGTCTCGGCCGCAGTCGCCCAATTAACATGGTCTACTGTTCATCGCATGACCTCTAAACTAAAAATGAACTTGTAGTGATCCATCCAGTCACATGATCAATAGACCAGAAAACCGATGCTTGTTACAATAATTACCTACGTTTTTTGGATAAAAAGCTATCAAGAAAAACACATAATTTAACCAAATTGCATTTTAACTTATGACCTCGTGAGCCTAAAACTATCGACCTAAGTCTAAATTGAAAAATTCATACGATTGCATTTTGCAAGTGCATCGATTTTGTTCCGTTTATTCCTGCTATCATAGTTTTTCAATGAATTGGGGTTGTTCGAAGCGAATTCTACTGAAATAAAATGACCTTTGATGAATCTCTGGTGACCTCTCAATATGGACCTAGGCACACCAAACTGTCTTGTAACTCCGAATAATCCAATATCAGACTTCCAAATGCTTTTTAGGCATTTATTTTCTTTAGTTTCGATTAGAGTGGAGTCATTTCCCCCCCCATGTGAAGTTGGTGTCGAGCCTCACCAGTGGTGCGGGTAAGCAAAACGAGCATCGATGTCTCGTCACCACAGCTTTGTATTCCCAGTATCGCCTCGATCCTGCGACGTCCTGCACTTCACACCTGTCCGGAAGATGGTCTGCAGCTCCGCCTCCAGTAGTGTCAACTACACCACTGCGAGGGAATCTGTCTGGTCTTGATGCCCATCTCCACACCTTAGTCCGAGGAGGAACCTGTCCGTTTTACTGATACTGCTGCAATTCTGAAGCCTGGCGATTCAAAGGATAAGTACGCTGAACTCGTTGATGTGCGACGCGTGTTGGTGGCATTCATAATCTACGAAACTGTGTTAGATAGTTTCCCTTACTCTTTCAATATATGTCTAATGTTTTGGATTTCTCCTAGCAACTGTCTTCTGGTTAGATTTTACATTCTCTAACCACTATCTTTTCTTGGTGTCATGATTAACGAACGCTACCTATCCGAGTGCTAGTTGTCCTTAACTTGCCTGCATTGAAAACCATGGAACCGCCATGTGAAACCCCCTAGAGGCCGTAATGCTCCTGCAGTTGGTATAGCCCATGGAGACCGCCTTGAACCCCCTAGAGTGCCGTAAATGCCGATTAGCCATCATCCAAAAACTAACACCACTTAGCATAACCGGACCAACCTTTGTGACCCCCATTAGGGCCGAATGCCGTTGCAACTCAATGGAGAGTAGTAGTTTTTTTTAGACCTGACCACCTGTGACCCCCTAGGAGCCGTAAGTGCCTGTGCAACAAACGGGGACAGTAAACCTGACCACCTTGTGAAAAACCACCAGGGCCGCTAATGCCGTGCAGTGAGAGAAGTAGAACCTTGGACCACCTGTGAACCCCTAGAGGGCCGTAATGCCGTGCAGTGGGAGTAACCTGGACCACCTGTGAACCCCTGGCAACAACATACCTGTATCTATATTTGTACGGTCAGCTGCAGAAATAGCCAGCTATAATAATGCTAAACGGCAGTGGTAAGTAGAGCTGCTGTCTTCCCAGCTGGACAGGCCGGGGTTAGAAACTATGTTATCGTAGGGTACAGCTCCCGCTTTTAGAGCTATAGGCCCCTAGCTAATGTGTGTTGGCCAACTGTATTTGACACGTCCATCCATTGCTTGTATCTATGATTGACGTGCCGGCAAAAACGAAAAATGGACCGCCTGTGAGCATCTGGCACAAAAATACCTGTATCAGTATCTGTATACCTGTATCAGTAATCAATACCTGTATCAGTTAATATACGTTTGTATCGTGTGTCTGTATATAATATTGACTACTCCCTGCACCACAGGGTTGTGAGTTTGTCATGCTCTGCAGGACATGGTGCTGTTCGAAATCCTCCTCTAACAGGGCTACGACGGGGAGAAGGCGGAATTTCCTAAATACTGTCCAATAGGTCGTGGAATATTATGTCGGGACTGCTTGAGTCGTTGTTTGGCATTTATGCCAATATCGAGGTCACATGATGATTTTTTATGTTTTTCTTCTTCTCCGATTTAGAGCTGCTATTTCTGGAGCTAAAAGCCCATAGCTAATGTGTGTTCGCCAAATGGAATGAACACGTTCATCCTTAACTTGTATCTATAATTGACGTGCAGTCAAAAACGAGATCTGGCCCCTTTGTGAACCTCTGTCAAAAATATTTGTATTTGTATTTGTATCTGATGTAAATAAACGTTTGCATCTGTGCCTGTATCTGACGTTGATTAACCCTTGCCACCCAGGGCTCAGAATTTTATACGCGCTGCAGGGCAGGTGATGTCCCAATACACCTAAAGCTTGGCTCCTCTTGGGAGTAGGCGAAATTCCCAAATAAGGTTTGATAGCTCGTCAAATATTATGTCGAGACCGCTGAAGCCGTTGTTTGGCTGATACCAATATTGAGGTCACAAAAGGTCGTTATTTGTATCATGCCTCTCCTTTGTGTTTGCATGTTAAATGTCCCATTTAACCGTGCAGAATAAGTGTGTGATTTTTTTCTTCTCATACCTCTATTTTGGGTTTACATGTTAAATGTCCTATTCAACAGTGCAGAATAATAGTGTGGAAAACATGTTATTCTGCACTCTAGAGGGCCCTTTCATTTAGGATTTTAAAGGGACACTGCCACCTTAACATTATATTTGAGTAGAGATAGCCATTTCCCGTGCATGGCATTACAATTATGTATGGTATAAGTTAAAATAACCGCCGAGGTCGAATCACAAATAAATTTGAGCTTGTTTTTTTACATCTGTAACATCCCCAGTCCCCAGTGTATTTGAACGGGGACCCTGAGACGATGTCGTCGTCTCTCTTTACTAAATATTGATGATAGTCGACTTGTTAGACCTTTGGCCATACATTAGCCATACACTAGTCATACATATGACAGCGTGAAGGTTTTCTCTATTTCCCCAAATTCCTTCATATGACGTCATCAGCCAGAACATTAAAACTTAGTACTTAGTATTAGTTGAATTGAGCACTGTTTTTGAGAAATTAGTATCATAATCGTGTTCGGCAGCAACAACTTCATATTAAGCACCACAAGCGGCATACATTTGAAAACTTTTGGGATGGTGGCAGTGTCCCTTTAAACATTTTTGACTACGGTATGAGAAATATCTTTCTGAACTCTGCTGGACATGATTGCCAGTATCGGTGTCAAAAAAGATTTGGCACTCGACCTTCGGTCTCGTGCCAAATCATTTTTAACACCTCGACTGGCAGTCATTTCCCAGCATCGTTCAGAAATATATGGCTCTGCAGGGTAGACGGCTCTTTCATTTAGCAGATCTTCTTGAGATGACTACGGTATGAGCATAATAAATACCACATGGGGCCGAACAAATAATTTATTTAGGACCGAGGTCGTAGTTGGATTTTCCGCCCGATATCGAATGTCGAGGGTGAAGAATCCTACAAACGACCGAGGTTCTAAAGAAACTATATCGGCCTAAGAGTGGTATTTATTTTATTATTTGTCTACCTCCGCTTTGAAAACTGCGTAAACAAAGTTTTGTAAAATGTATATGCCCAGTCGGCCAAAAGCTTTGACCAATTTATTTAACATATATTTTCTGAGAGCTGAAAACATTTTAGCTCACGCTCGCGCTATTGCTTAAAACATACTGAGACAAATGATAACTATATTTCTGAACTCTGCTGGTCATGACTGCCAGTCTCGGTGTCACAAATTATTTGGCACTCGACCTTCAGTCTAGTGCCAATATATTTTAACACATCGACTGGTATTAATTTCCCAGCATCGTTCAAAAACATATATTCTTCAATTACACGACTTTATTAAGATAGGTACTCGAAAATATATCGGTGGCGTTAACTATGATATCTAGAAACAAACGAAAAGGAGCAATCAAAATATTTTGAATACAGCAATCGCCAACAGTTCAGAGGGAGTGAATGAGAACGCGAAGCGTTCGAATTTACGTAGTATTACAGATGAGACAAAGTCCGTCTTCATCGTGCTTGCTTGCGTGGGTTTCAGGGATAACTTCCGTTTTATTGAACTAAATATGCAAAGGTACACACCGATAATTTTGTCTAAAAATAACACCTGGGTCATTCCATGACAAATTGACCAGGCCATAACATACCACATATATCATATTTCGATCAAACTGCATTTTGGGGGATATCTGGGCCGTAGATTCACGCTGTGAGATTTTCAGCCCTATTCGTCCAATGGTTTCCGCTGTAAAGTATCTGGCATTATTCGATTTTGCTCAAAACTTTAATTTGCATCGAAAATATATCCCATATAATTATAAGAGTCGCTTAAACCTATATATCATTCAAATTATCAATAACTTTATATTGATTTTATATGTTTTTTTTTTTAATAAAAAAAGACGCGATTTTAACACGCGCCCTGGAGGGGGGCTGAATCCGCCCACCCCTCCTATTTTCGACCATAGAGAAAAAAAAACGGCAACGTACAGTGCCGCCGTTTTTTGCATACCTGTTCGAAAATGAACTACCCACAATATGTTAGATGCTTGGTCTCGGATCAGTCAGATCACCAGACGAGGTCACGTGATGACCTCACCTGCAAAATGTGTTTGGTCGTATGTAGACACAGTTTTCGGACGATCAACAGGGGTGGTAAAAAGTGCAAACTTACTGGATAAAGTTGGCGCCAAAATATGACCTCTAAAGGGCCAAAATTGTCCAAATTGTTCATTTTGATTTGTTCTGTAGACATCAATTATGTAAAGAGTAATGAATAACAACACATACTTTTTAAATTGGCTGCCAATATTTTTGTATCGCTAGTTGTGAACCCCAGATAACAAGTGGCACCCCCTTCCCCCCAAACTACGAGCCACGAAGCTTCGGCCGATATCTACCTACTAAGCCCAATTTTCTCAAGGCGAAATAATTAACGCCAACCAAAATACGTGTCCTGAAATGTATCTAAGATTGGCGGTTTTAGCTGGGCCGCCGCCCGGGGCGGCGCCACTCCCTATTTTATCATATAAGGGCCGCCGACGGCCCTATAAATTGTTTACCAGCGGCCCATTCATTTTCTTGGAAAATACTATGCAATATTTGCCAGCTGCTTGAGAAATATGAAAGATTATCTGAGGCGCTTAAAGTTTTTAACTAGTGATATCTCAAGATTCTGATGATTGTGGTAGCCGGTGGTAATGCCATCACATGTCTATGCGCCTGTTCCCTTCGCATCTCTAACCTCCAGAGGTGCAAAAAGTGTCAAGATGGTC
>VOPJ01015903.1:0-36804 GCA_014673585.1 Semibalanus balanoides | reverse complement strand
GGGCACAGGGCAGGGCACAGGGCAGGGCACAGGGCAGGGCACAGGGCAGGGCACAGGGCACCTCCGGGACGCAGTGGTCCAAAATCGGAAAGGGCTGCGTCCCGACGGATAGGGGCTGCGTCCCGAACCGGGACGCAGTCAATACGTTAAAATATGCCCTGCCCCCCAGTGAAAATTCCTTACAGGAGGCCCTGCGTCATTTTCACAAATTCAATTTTCTGGACTAGTTTTTGACCAGATAAGGAAAAATTAAATCTTCTTTGAATTTCTGAGACGAAACTGGTCTAGAACTATGTCTTTATATTTACATTTATTAAATTTCAATTTTGAGATTTTCTGACAGAGCAAAATTGTTATTCTTGATGTGGTCGAGTCGAGGTCATTCACTTGACCTGGAAGGTCACCTGGTGACCTGAAATCTAAAAAATTGGATACTGTTAGATTCCTCACATGACGGGCAACATGATGGTTTTTACCGAGTTGCTCTATGTTGCTTGGTTTGGAAGTCAACAGGGGGTCTTTTTAGAACCCCCATAGGGCGAAGATGAGAAAAGTTCCCGTGGCGAGGGTTAAAGCAGCATAGAGTAAATTAAATAATAACAGTAAAATATGCACAATATGCTGAGATTCCGCCTTCTCCATGCTTCCCGAATTATTGCAGGTTTTATTGGTGATTGTCGTGGGAAATTGTCAGTCATTAATGAGCTAGTGGACTGTGGTGTGTAAAACAAGGACATGTGTGAGGTGGGGCAGGCAGACAGCCACAAAGAGAACAAAACTGACACTCTGTTTCTGGTAAAACTGACACTCTTTTTCTGTCACAAATGTCGCTCAATGCATCAGACATGGTGAAAAGGTTAACTAGGGTAGGTTAAGTTACTTCAACATATAACTAGTTTGATGTAAAGTTATATGTATAATGCATTGGGAATTAACTTTATTCATCACTTATTATTGTTATTATCTTATTTCTAATTCGTTTGATAAATTGAATGGTCAGAAGTACAAAGTATAAGTAACTTACAGTCCTAGTATCTAACAATAGATACAACATTCACGCCACTGACTCACAAGTCACAGTTGTTTTACGCACCCTCTCTAAGCGTTGTAACACTGCGGCGATTTCAGAAACCACCGGTGGTGTGTCACTGGCCTTTCAGACCAGCGTGCGGTGCCGGTGCCGGGTGCCGGTGGTACCCCTCCGCTGATCTCGAGGAGCGGATCTGGTGAGCCGGCGCCGGGCCCCGTACCGCCGAGATGGCGCTGCTCGCGGGCCGGCCACCGCCCCGCCGCCAGTCAGCTGACGAGCCGGCCGGCGCTCCGCAGTTGCTCGGCTCCCCTCGCCTCGGGCAGACCTAGTGTTGGAGAGCGGTGTACCAGCCGCCGGCATCCCGCACACACGCACACACGCCGGATACAAGGTAGGTGGCAATGGGACGCAGTGCTATGAGTGGGCAGTGAGTTTGTGTCTTGGTGTCTGGAGTCTAACCCGATGTGGTTTAAACTTCCGGTCTATGGGGAGGAAACGTTTTCCTCTGGAGAAACCCGAGCGTCAAAGGGACCTGGGCAAATTACCTTTTGAAGAAAGTGATTTGCATAAGTGTCGCATGAGTTGCTCAGAAGCTGAGTAATAGCCTCGTGGATGCCGTGCTAGCTGCGGCATGAGCTATTTCCGGAAACCGTGAGAAAATCCGAGACGGGCGTGGCCGAAACACGACTTTGGACATTGAATTGAAAACTGCATTTTAGTAGGTGTGGCACCTCGCTTACTCTGCCCCAGTGCTTAGTGTGGCTACTAGCTGCTTCCAATGACACCAGGGACCTCAATCATTTTATGCAAAATCTACATTTTCCATAGCAAACTGTGCCGTCTAAGCTGTCCCGTCCGACTCAGCCGTGCGCCATGAGAGCCGTGCGCCACCCAAGAATGGCGATGGCGTCACCGGCCGGTCCTTCCTGTCGCTGCGGTTCGCCACATCCTCGTCCGGCGGCGGCGCAGTACAGCTGCCTCTGCCGCTCAGAGGAGGAGCCCCGCTCCGTCGTCGCCGCCGCCATCGTTGTCTGCAGCGAAGCTGTTTTTAGCCCCGGGGCGGCGGCGGCGGCGCGGCGGCGCCGGCGGCGGCCGGGCGTGGTCGCCGGTCTATCGAGCGACGCTCAGCTGACTCACGATGCCTGAGGGGACTGCGGACTGCAGACAGGGGTCCGCTCAGCGCCGCCGCTCCTCGAGCCACGGGCAGGACGGGGAAAGGTCGCAGGGCAGGAGGAAGGTCAGCAGGCAGCTCTGTTGTGGTTGTGGTGTTTTGGTCAGGTGCGGTGGTTGGTGCGATACTTACCTGCCGTTTAAGGAAATGTGCACGAGGTAGCTGGAGTTCAGAGGACTTGGATGTGCTTCTCAAGGTCATAAATGATTCAGGAGTCATTATGGTCGGCGAGGGTCATAGGGTAGAGGACCCTGTGGGTAATCAAAACAAGTTGACAGATGCACCGACCAAAACAAAGATAATTATGAAGGAACAAAGAGCTCGTGAGGCTCGGGACACTCAAGCGGAGCTCTTGACCTGTGTCAATATTGCTATTTATTGCGTTTTGTTGATGACGCCGACTCGTGTTCTTGTAGGTAGCAATTGATTCAGGGCACGAGCGTCGAGCGTGCAGTGGTCACACGAGGACGGCGGCGTCCGATGTCGTTTTTGACAGCCAGTGACGTCACAACGAACGTCATAAGGTCAGCTTAAGGACTGACGAATGTGCCCTATAGAAATGCTACAGGTTTTATAGACTTAATGAATGGATTCATACGATGGAAAATATGAAACCTTTATGTTATTATTATATTGATTTTTCTTGCATAGTGCCCTTGGGTATATCAACATTCAACATAAGATATTCTTCACGTTTCAACAACATTTTAAAGATTATTGTTCAATTAAATAGCTAAGCACAAGACATAATATTCATTGTTTACCTAAGATGATGTAGGAGTTATTTGTACTTCCGTAACACATTTTCGGCAGACAGTACATTTGGGTGTATTATACATGATTTTGAGAAGTGTTGGTACTATTAATAGTCGTTTTCACGATGGCTTATTTTGCGCGAAATGTTTTAAAACATTTTAAAATGTTTTAAAATCTTTCAGTTGTAGCCGCCTTCACGATGGACTAATTTGCGATAAATATTTTAACCCTCGCCCCTACGGTCCCGTAGGGCGAGGGTTAAAACATTGTTTTGCAAATTAGTCCATCGTGAAAGCGGCTACTACTAAAACATTTTAAAATGTTTTAAAACATTTCGTGCATAATAATTCATCGTGAAAACGGCTAATATCTTTGAAGCCAATTATCTTTAGGGCTTTGTTACCGATTTTTCCTATGTCTCATGACAGTGTCGCTTCAGCTAATTCAACTCGAAAGTAATCTGCAGACGAGTTCATCTCTTTAGACTTCTCAGTAGCAGAACAACAACAGCAGCTAGACATCTCGGTAACAGAACACGTATTAATCATCACAACGACTTAAAATACGCAGCGATCTAATCTAATTCAATTACCCGGCGACACCAGAGCGGCTCCGGCGTGAGTCATTCCATTGCCAGCGTGCTTCGTCACTCTGCAGATAATTACAGCCAGCAGCACACGATGCGGCCTGGCCTGCGCGACTGATAGCAACTGCAGGACGCCTGTCACCGGCGGCGAGGAGCAGAGACGCCGAGCTCGTCCCGGCGGTCATATACTGCAGCATCTGTCGTCGCCGCATCTGTCGTCACATCTGCCGGGCGGGCAGCAGCCTCCGACGCTGACTCAGGCGACCACTGTCTACTGTCGGCTGACTGTCGGCTGACTGTTGGTCCGTCGCGCCGCTTCCGCCGCCCGGAGACGTGCTGACACTGTCGGGTGACATTGACCCCGGCGTGACGGCGTGGCGGCCCGCCCCGACAAAACCTCACGCCTGCCGGCCGTCCGTCCGTCGCAGGTGACGGCGCCCGAGGATCGCGCCACCCTCCCTCCGCAGGGGGCCCCGTGACGTGACGGCCCGCCGTACCGCCGCCTGTGGCCCGCCCTGCTGGACACGTGGTCTGGCCGGCACCATCCGTCACGGGTCTGTCACCACCCCGGCCTGCACTGCACAGTGCAGCTGCCGGGTGGGGGTGCACCGCCGCCGTGCAGGGTGGCGGCGGGGGCGGGGGCGGGCAGGTGGCGGCACGGACGCCGGCGCCGCTCCGTATCGGCCGGGGGTGTCACTCTTTCTCGGTCGGTCAGCACTCAGTTCCGCTGACATCACGGCCAGCTATCTGCATACAGACCGAGTGCAGACCGACTCTTCCGGCCACCCAGACGGCGGAACAATGCTGCTCTGAAATGGCACTTCTCCATTTCACGCTGGTCACGCGGCGGCGTCTCCTCCGGCCTGACAGTGGCAGCAGGGCATCAGAGGCGCCCGGCGCAACAATGGCTGCTCACGCTGGGTGGATCTGGCGACCTCCGCCGCCCCCGCCCCCGCCGGGTCGCACACGAACAATGCGGCGCTCTCTGGGCTGCCAATTTGCCGCCGACAATGAGCCGCGAGACGGGCGTTTCTCATCTAGTTAGGCCAGCCTTTGCTGCGCGTTCCGGCAGACGGAGACGCTGACACTGCGATGCGAGTCGGCTTCTTTTGATGACGCTGTGTTATCATGGCGTGCCACGGTGTTATCACGGCGTGACACTGTGTCTTACTCCTTAATTGTGGCGTTGCATTGCTAGTGGCGGCAGAGTGATTTATATTGCGTGTCACGGCACTCTCCGTCAAGTAGTTATGCAGTAAACGAGTCGTAAAACTTCCAAGACGCCGACACGGGTCATGTTAAAGACGCCGTCACGGGCCATGTAAAGACGCCGTCACGGGCCATGTTGTTATCACGGCGTAGTGAGGGAGCTGTGCCATGTCAAAACGGTGTCTCTCGACATGTGCGGAGGGGGGAGGGCAGGGCACGGTTCTGACGTCCCGTGTATTTTTTGGTACGGTGCAGCTCCCTTCAGGACCAACCTCAGTCTGGAGACCAGCCGCTGGACTCTGATGGTCCAGTGGCTGACGTCAGCTCTGACTCCCGGTGGCTGACGTCCAGCCGGGGAGTCATGCCCCCATTGACGCATACAAGTCTAGACAGACTTCTGGACTTTTCCAATAATGTTCCTCGACGGTGCCTGTAAGGGGGGCAAGACCGCCTTCCGCCGGCAAACATTTGGTATTAAAAGTCCGCTTTTGGCGGAGTTGGGTGGCTTATTGTTTACCTTCTTTTCGCACACCTGTTGGGGCATCAATTATCCACATATTGTGGCAAACTCTTGACCTCGGGTCATCTCAGGTCAGGTCCCCAGGCCTGGTCCACGTGACCCCCCCCAAAAAGTTCGCGGGTCGTACCACAGCCACCAGTTTTGGCCGATCGTTTCGTATCTTACAGGATTTTCACAACAGCATTAGGTAACGCTAATTCGGTCACCTCGATTGTGATACAATGACCTAAGGTCAGTTAATAATTATTGGCCTCCCCATTATATTATTATAGGTGGAAAATATTGGAAGTGCTTCCTTTTTTCTAAGGTTATACGCATGCTATCATCCCAATTCCTTTGGGTCATGTTTCTCATAGGCCATTCTTGAAAGACGCCAGGTGCCATATTTGTCAGTGGTCGCCTACAGGGGTCAGCCGAGGTCATTGCGAGGTCACGCAACATTATTGATCAAATAACTCGATAAAATCAAGATAGAGAAGTGAAACTGGCAGTAAATGTGTTTTTCCTAGTCGAAGAACGTCTCCGAATGTGCAACATGACCTTATTTGGTCACCCCAACTTGACCTTGACCTGATGTAAAAACTGTTTACAAATTGTTCTAGTTGATAATGCGTAAAAATCGATTATACTGCCTCCAGCCATGATTTCTCCTGGCAGCAATTACTTATTATTGATGCAGATATAGGTGTAATATAACAAGTTTCAAGTAGGTGATGTACTGTTTTTTTTACCCAGAACGCTCTCAGATTGACCTTCCGCCATTGGAATTAACCATTTACGGCTGTAACTAGCATGCCCCTCTCGATGGTGGGCGCTAGTGTCGCTAGAACGGGAACGGCCGGCCGGCCACGGGCCATGGCAGTTCAGCCGCGTCTAGTCCTTATTTAGGTCAATGCATGCCCCTGACTCCCGGTGGTGACGGTTCAGCCGGGTGAGTCATGCCCTGACTCCGGTGGCTGAACTGTCAGCCGGGGAGCCATGCTCTGCCTCCCGGCGGCTCTACGTCCGCTCTGTATCGCTCACATTCCATCTGGCTAATAACTCCTGCGGCACAAAAACGGCCGCCGTGACTCACGCACTGCCGGCGCGTGCGTGCGGTCCGGCAGGGGTGCGTGCCGCTCTGTTCCCGGGACCGGCCGGGGGGCGTGGTCAGCGCAGGGAGGGGGGAGGCGACACTGCGTCATGCCATTAGACTATGTGCTAGAGACAGCACACATAATGGCAAACTGCCATATTTGCCGCCACATCGACGTGGCGGCAGCATAAAAACGGCCACATTTCCCTATGCTGCACGTGCGTGACTCGGGTCTCGTGCGGCGGGTTCTTCAGTGGCCGGCTGATACGTTCCAGGTCACCGTGTGGGATGTTTTGGTGCGACGCCTTACATGTCCGTTCCATTGTGAGCCAATCAGCGTGACATAGCGTTCCCGGCTCACATTGGTATTAAATCGCCGGCTATTTAAGGCACTTCAATTGCATCAACCCTGGACATGAATTTTAAATTAAATCAGCGATGTTAATGATGTGTGACGGTCGAGGCCCGCCTTGGTTCACCTTTCACTTGTATTCATGAAATCGACCATTCATTATTGTCAAGAGGTTAAGGCAATGTGAACCATTACGACCTAGCCTTATCGAGCTTTAGAATGCAATGCCCCCGGCATGTCTGACACATGCCTATTCATCGTCTTAGCAGTCTCATTTCGTGTCCAGAACTGCGTGTGACCGGGCCGTGAGTCTTCAGCACGAAGTACCCTGCGGAAAGGCTGGTCGCATCTCTTTCCTGTGCCTTTCCTGGCCACTTGCCTCGCTTCCTGTCGCCTCTTATCTCTCCACCCGTGCGCGGTGTGATGTGCCGTGCCGTGCCGTGCCGTGCCGTGTCGTGCCGTGCCGTGTGTGCCGTTGCCGTGTCAAGCCGTGCCGGTGCCGTGTCAAGCCCCGTGCCCGAGCCGTAGCGTGTCCGTGCCGTGCCGTGTCAAGCCGTGCCGTGCCGTGTCGAGACCAGTGACCGGCGCCAAGTCAGCCGAGCGGATCGGGAGGGCCCTGCAGCGGTTCTCTCCGTCTGCTTGAGTGGGATTGTCTGGTCGAGTGAGCGCGCTCAGTCACCCGCAGAAGAACCACGCCCTTCAGTGGAGACTGGAGAGCCACTGCTGCAGAGGTGAACACTCTACGAATGTCGTCCCCCCCCCTGGCTGCTCGTCCGACGGCTGTTACACTGACCCTTGGAGCGGTCACCCCAGACGGATTAGACCTTCAGCAACTTTTATCTGTTGTTGGGCTTCGCGCCGATAACTCCACTCCACGATTTATTAAAGCCACGGCTTCTTGTTATATGTCTGACTCACGTCCTGTGAGTTGAAGAATTTGAGTGTGTGTGTACTGACTACTGTGTGTGATAGTAACTTGTGCCGTGAGTGCACTGCTAACGGGTACCAAATGTTCCCATTAGGTTACTCGCCATCCCATTTCCTTCACCATCACGCATCGAAGTAGACATTTAACAACAGGACATATGACACACTTTTAACAGATATTTGCCTTTAGTGAGGGCGAATATATAATTTTATAACAGCAACTCGAGGAAATATCCCCGAAGATTTATTTGGCGACCAATGGGTCATTCCATCAGCTCTTAATTTGACTTCCATCGTCGGATGTCCCTTCTCTCGCTGTCCATGGTATTACACTTTTGTCTCGAACATTGATGTCCCTATCTCTCGCTGTCCGTAACATCACACCTGTCTCGGACATTCTCCTCGGTCGCCGGATGTGCTATCAGTTTCATCTCTACCCGCATTATTTGTTGAGTCAGCACGCTCTGAAGCCAGCTGTGTTTGAGATTATTCGAAATTCTAATCAACGGGTAAGCGATTAATTTCAAATATAGGATAAGGTATCACGTGGGTCTGAAGAATTGCACCATGGTGCGTTCCTTTTAACTAGCAGTGAGTGGTAGCCTATAGCCGACATCTCTGCCAGTTAAACAGTTAATGAGCATTAGAGCAGTAACGTTCGACGGAATGCTCCACACTCGAGTATTTATGGTCACCGCTCGGGTTCCAAAGCACGCCATTGGCCGTGCTGCTGGGCTGGGCAGTGGGCGCCTCACGGGTGGATGGGCACCCCACGAGTGGATGGGCGCCTCACGGGTGGATGGGCACCCCACGAGTGGATGGGCGCCTCACGGGTGGATGGGCACCCCACGGGTGGATGAGCACCCCACGGGTGGATGGGCACCCCACGGGTGGATGGTTGATGGCAGCGGGACCACACTGCCACTGCCACACAGGAGCGCCGGCTCCAGCCCCGCCACTCGACACACCGCACCGGAGGAGGAGCCGCTCCACTGAGGAGCCGCTCCACTGACGCAGCTGCCAAGGGCCTCAGCCTCTCCCCCCAGCCGGTCCACCGGCGTCCGGCCACCACGGTCCACCGCTGAAAGGAGGGCAGATCGGCGCACTAAGAGCGGAATTCCGGTCTATGTGCACTGCCGAGAAGCACCATGTCTCCGAAACCAGAGGAAGTCATAACATTCCGCCCCGCACGTCAACTTCAGCACTCTTGGTGTGGAACGAAGCGCCGCAAAAACCTTGGCCGTAATACACCATACGTAATTCCCTAGTGGACGTGCCTTCTGTGATTTATTTACTTTGGTTGATAAATTAACCGGCCTCGGGCCTCAAGTAGCCAGTAGCCGCCGACCCGAGCACAACAGATAGGTCCGTGTCTGGCACTGAACTGGTGACGATAAGCCTTGCCTTCTGTGTGTGCGATTAACCGGCCTCAAGTAGCCGCTGACCCGACCAAAACAAATAAGCCGTATCTGACACTGAACCGGTGACAGACGATAAGCCTTCCTTCCGTGTGTGCGGACCCTGATCACGTCACGCTCTGATCAACCCGTCTTCTGTGACAAAGTGCCGCCAGCGTTCTCAGGGCCACAGTGCCAGTCGAGCAGACACGAACACACGAACAGTTTTCACATGAACTCATAGCCCGCCACCGACCTTGGTCAATGCACCTCACTCCTAGCTCTGCTACCGACGGCCGTGCTCGGCACACCGTCCGGGCACGGCCGGAGCACGGCCGGAGCACGGCCGGGGCACGGCCGGCCGCCGTGGCGTCGCTGCTGACTGGCGGGTTGTGTCGGTCTCGGGCAGCCGACCGCTCCCGTTACCGACACCGGAGAGCAGTCGGACGGCTGCCGAGCAGCTAAAAAAGGCCCTCAGTGGCGGCCGTCTGACGCTTACCGCACTCCCCGCTCCCAGCTCCCAGCTCCCAGCTCCCAGCTCCCAACTCCCAGCTCCCAGCTCCCAGCTCAGCTCCCAGCTCCCAACTCCCCGCTCCCCGCTCCCCGCTCCCAGCTCCCAGCTCCCAGCTCCCAGCTCCCAACTCCCATCTCTCCCATCTCTCCCATCTCTCCCAGCTTCCAGCTTCCAGCACCCAGCTCCCAGCTCCCAGCTCTCCCACCGGCAGAGCTGCAATCGACAGGCGGAGAAAGAGGCCACTCTGCTGTGAAGTCACTGATTCGACCTTAATCTGTTGTCTGTGTTGGGAGCGGGCGCTCCTTTCTGCCCTCCCAGTTCCGTCTTATCGTGCCACGGAAACCGGCGAAATGCATTTACCCCTCCCTTCACCAGACAATTCAATTAAGACTGATACTGTAACTGTCCGTCACACACTCACGTCCGTGTGTATCCTACCGTATCGTATAAGCTAATGGATGTTTCTTCTTCTTTAGACCTTTATTCTCTTTTGTTTTCATTCAGTCCCGACGCTGGACCTGCATTAGAAACTTCAATGGCTGGATGCCCACAGGCTATTGGATGTGGCGGCAGCTACTGAAAAAATATGACGTCATAAGTGGCTGAACCGGCGAAGAAGCACGTTCCACTGTTTGATCCTGCCGATAGATGATTCCATACCGTTTGGTGGCCAGTCTCCTGTTGACTTGGCGGCCGTTCCCACAAATTCCGAGAAAGGCAGCACTTCCGGGAATCGAAAGGCGTCCCTCCAATTTGTACAAAAGCTTCGGCGGGCGAAACACGGATTATAAGTATTAAATTTCCATCAATATCGGCAACGGCTGTGTTAAGTTCAGTATTAACTTTGGGAGAATGGCCTTTAAAGGAATAGTTGCCTTCAGGGTATGGTGAAATATAATAAAGATGCAAGCTTCTAAGGAAAATTGCCACAGTTTGTTCGTTTAGAGTTCGGGAGGTTGGAAAAACATGTGAATTCACTCACAGCGAAGATTTAATGCGATGAACTATAACATGAGTATCGAGCCAAATGCAAGCTTTGTACGATCAAAGTAATGCCGCAATGAGATAATAATCTTATTCTGCTCTAAGTTTCGTTGATTTTCCTCTTCCATGCAATGCAATCACGGCACGAGAAGAGGAAGGTGGGTGATGTGTATAACAAGAGGCATATGTATTGCGCAATGCTGGAACAATGATTTTGGTAGTGGGCTAAATATATGGCTCATAACATAAAACTTCCATATTTGTCTTTGTAAAGCAAAGGCACAGATGGAGTGTGGCCATTGCTTCACTCAGTGGAGCAATGACCCCCATTGCTCCACATAGTGCACGGAGCACTATGTGGAGCACTAGGTCTCGCTATGCCGGCGGCGCTCCCCGGCACTGACGGCATTCCTTTAAAACGGCATTGTCTAGCTATAAGCCCACCAGTGAGACATTTTCTCGTCGCTTTTCCCGAATACATTTTGTCATGAGGTATCTTTATTAAGTTGGAAAGCTGTCAAGATTGAGTTAACTTATGTCCCAACATACCTACGCACGGGATACAAACCAACAGTAATTATCTCTCCAATTTAGATGTCATTCTAATTGGCGCCATCAAACTCTTCGTAGTCGTCTCGCGAATATTGTTGAAATGTTCGTAGGCATGTCGAGAGGTGGCATAAAACATTACGGATACGGAAGCATATATGTCTGTCACCACGTTATATTCGTTTGCATAATATGCAAGTCTCCTAGTCCTGCTTTCACACGGTTTACCCGTGTTTTCTTTTTCCCGGTCGACATTTCCTCATAGGAACCTGGGGTAATGTCGCAAACTCCAACATTCCCTATCGTACCGAACCCTTAAATCGTGCATAGTTTAGTTCCAGGAAAGGGTTTTCATTCGATTTGAACAGCCCTTGTAGCTAGCGTATATCTCGTTAGTGTCTGTAGGGACACATCTGTCGCTTCCACCACGCCTGCGATGTGTGATTTCTGCGCCGATCGATGTGGGGGACGCTGGCATTGCACGCTGGCAGGGCGTGGGTCTGCAGCGTTCATTGAGGTCGGATATCCGTCAGCGGGCCAATATAGCGCCGTGTCGGGACCACATGTCTGTCATGATGGACGTTGCAGCTGGCGGCAATACGTTCCGACTGTGACCGAGAGCTGCTGCTGCTGCTGCTGCTGACCGGGCCTCCCTCCCTCGGCTGTGTCAGTCCGGCTCCACGTGAGTCAGGCAGGCCGCCTCCGAGCCTGGGCAGCCAGCCAGCCGGCAGCGACGGTGGCGCCTCGCAGCGGCCGCCGCGGCAGACTCGCCGGAGATACGCTGGGGTGACTCACCGGCCAGCCAGCGCCCCGCGGGATTCGGCTCTTCGGGAGGAGAGGGCGGCTGTCGTGTGGCGTGGCGGTGTCTCTGCGGTCCTGCGCGGCCTCTGGCCGTAGAATGTGCGCCACGCCCGTCACACGCGCCACCGCCGTCCCCGCCCCCGCCGCACCCGCCGTCTCCGCCCCCGCCACCGCACCCCGGCCCCACCCGGCGAAGGAAAACACAGCGCCGCGTCACAGACGCTGTCACCGAGCGGGGGTGTGCCGAGTGGCGACACATTTCACGGTCTTGGAGTCCATAAAGCGCAGCGGTCTGACGACGACACCGGGTCCGCCAGGGACGGGGCCGGGGCCAGCTCCAGCACGCCGCACCCCGCCAGGCGCGGCGCAGCGGGGTGCCGACAACATTCTGGCAGCCGCGCCCGGCGACACCCAGCTGCGGTCTGTCCGATGCTGGCGGTGAGAACTGCGGCCACGGAACTGGAAAGGCAGGCAGACATACGGTGGTGGCGCCACGTCTCTGCTCTGCAGACCGTGGCCGTCGCGCTGTTATCGCAGCCCGCTGCACCACCGTCCCCCTGCCGGCTCACATTCCATGTCCAGGAGCGGGCCGCTCCTCGCGAGACGGCGGCGGCTGCTCGTCGTGCCGCATTAGCGATGATCGAGTCGTCTGGCGCCGCGGCCTCACTCCGCACGAGACCGGAAGTGAAGGAGTCTCGCCCGGTAGCGGGTCGCTGGCGGCGGGCCTGGTCGGTCCGCCGGGCTGGGCTTCCCTCAGTCGTGTAGGTCTGTCGTGACGCGGCCAGGTCGTGACGCCGTGACGGGCCCGCCGTTACGCGGCGGCGGGAGGTACTGGGACGTGTGATGGACGCGCGTCAGTCGTGGCTCGTCTCGCTGACGGCCGGCGTCAGACTGCTGACTTCCGGCAGTCGGACCGCCGCGCAGACCTGCGTGACGACGTGACACCCGACACAAACAGCCCGTTATCCTGGCACAAACAGCAGTTATCGCGCCGCCGCTTAGCCGGATCAGAGCCGGGGTGCCGGGGTGTCCGGGTAGTGTTGTTCTGTGGCCGCTGGAGCAATGCACGCCTTCGACACAGACCGGCGGCTCGAGGGCGGCTCGACGCAGCGGCGAGCTGCGAATTCCTAACTGGTCCGGACCCCGGCGGACTAGTGGAACCGCAGCTGAGACACCAGTGTTTATTATCCTGCACAGTGCACATGCTCTGTGCATGCACTGTGTATCTCTGTGGCACGGCGCCGTTGCGACGCCCCTGTCGCCTTGAGAGACGTGATGCAATGCCCGGCGTCTCGGTAAACATTTCTGCCGTCCCCGGCGTATCTCCCGCCCGCCCTCTAGCTGTCCCTGCCGTCCGATCTGCCATCGGCGCTCCGTGGGTCGCCCCTCTCGGCGCTCCGTGGGTCGCCCCTCTCGGCGCTCCGTGGGTCGCCCCTTCGGCGGTCGCCGTCGTCACCGTTCAACCGCCATAGACCGGGCCGGCCGATTATACAGGCTGGCCAGCGCGGTGCGCTCGCGACCCGACTCGCGGTGCGCGACAGGCCGAGTCAGGGTGACTCACACTACCTCCCGCCGCCGCCAGCCAGCCGGCGAGTCTGCACGGTCCGTCGGCAGCTCCATCTAGGGACATACCGCGCTGACTGAGCAGGAGCACCCGGAATGTGAGTCAGCAGCCGGCGGCCGGCGGTGGGGATGGGGATGGGGATGGGATGGGGGTGGGTCAGAGTATTGGAATGAGATCCCGCCGCCTTTCCCGCCCCGGGAGACGGACGGTAGCTGTGCCCGACTCTCGGCGGCACTGCTCGTCACTGTCTCGCCGGTGTAGTCTCCGCCCGACCGACTGTCTGTCCTTCTCTCCACCGTCTCCATCGTCTCCACCATCTCCACCGTCTCCGTCGGCCGGTCGTAATCTGTTTATGCAGCAAGTCGGGCTGTTATTCGCCGTGGCACGCTTCCTGTCTTATCTCGGATTTCCGGCTGGATGGCTATATGTAAATGCGATGCAGGGGCGATGACGGACTCTTGCAGACGCATCTATCTATATCTACACCGAGTGGATGCTCGCACGAACAATGTGAAGTGGTTTGTCTTATCAGATTTATATTCGCTCGCCCGTTTGTTTCCTCATCACTTTTCATTCTGCCTACCCAATTGTTTTCGCATTACATCGGCATACGTCATCCTGGTATCGCACGTATGCTGGCTGTCTGAGGTTTGTCGGAGAAAGTGGCCGAGTCTGGGCATCAGCTGGTATGTCTATCGATGCGTTTCCCACTAGCACGCCATTTCAGAAGCGCCATGACACCACATTAACCAAACTTGGTCAGAACGGCCTTTCTAAACACAATCACACTATCGCCACATGGAGCAATTGGATTCCCTCGTCTGTCCGTGTATGTTTCCTTTCACGTCCTGTCTCCTGGACTGCATCACATGCGTCGTCCCCTCCGCGCTACGTCCAGCAAACAATTTGTCTCGGTTGGTGACCGTATTTCTGCCCATTCGGTGCCCACGCGGTGTCATGATTAGATCAGCGGTTTGCCATTGTCCCGGTGCACGTTTCAGATCTGTCTGACGAGCTCGGCGCTGTGCGGCCGGGAACACATCCGTTGTGTGCGTCCCCCTCCCCTGGCCGGCCCGTTTAAATGGCCCGGTCGATGTCCCCTGCGCGGCTCGCTCCGTTTCCCCGCTGTAGCCGGCCGTGGGGACCGCTGTAGAGGGAGGGGAGGGAGGGGAGGGAGGGAGCGCGTGCCGTGCAGCACCAATCAGCGCTCAGTAGCGGCGATCGGGGCCAGCCCGCCAGGTGCTGCCAGGCCAGCCCTCCCTCCGGTCCACCGGCCGGCCAGGTCCTTACCGGCCGCACCGGACACGAGGGAGCGAGGGAGGACACGAGGGAGCGAGGGAGGACACGAGGGAGGGCTGCTAATCAGCAGGCAGTGACCTGACAATTCCGCCTGCCCAGCCTCCGGTCCACCGGCCGGCCAGGTCCTTACCGGCGGCACGGGGGAGATCAGACGGGGACACGGGGGAGGGCTGCTAATCAGCAGGCAGTGACCTGACAATTCTGCCTGCCCAGCCTCCGGTCCACCGGCCGGCCAGGTCCTGACCGGCGGCACGGGGGAGATCAGACGGGGGACACGGGGGAGGGCAGCTAATCAGCAGGCAGTGACCTGACAATTCTGCCTGGCCAGCCTCAGTTCTGCCGCTCCCTGGCCTTCAGTCCGCGGCCACGGAGGCTCCCGGAGGCACTGACAACTCCCTGGGCGCTGTGCGGCCGACTGGAACTGACGGGACAGATTCGGGGCTGAACTGACTGACTGACGGAAGACTGCCGGACTGATGACTGCCGGACTGATGAACGGTGCAGGTCAGTGACATCGAGGAACAGCAGACCTACCGAAGAGGGGTAATTTATTATTTAACCCGCGCCCTGATGGCCCTTTGAGACAACTCCCACCGTGGTATGGGTGGTAAAAATACTCCGTCTAACTAAAACATATATTACGTGATAGAAGGACGCGGAAAAGGCATTTGACAAGCTCTTGCAATGAACATTCGAAATTAAACTTCAGTATGTTTTTTTTGTCTCGGATCAATATGGAGGTCACACAGAGGTCATCAAAGGTCAAATTATCCTTATTTGTATTTACCTGTTTATATCGCAAATAACTTTTTACAAATACCCACAGATAGTAAAATAATGGTAACACCCATCGTGTTTGTCGCGTCAAGGCACTTGGACAAAGTTTATATTGAACCTTAAAAAATTAATTTAACTTCTTTCATAGGTTCTAAAATTGATTTTTTTGGGGACCTTAAATGTAGAAAGTGAACCCAGATTTTAGGTCATTGTTGCAACTACTATGCCAAGGGAGCGAATCGACGAGACAATTCACATTGCATTTGGGGTTGGAGGTAAAGGTACTGTCCCACTCCTGCCAGGTCTCTATAAGCTGTCCTCATTATCACTAAGAGTTATTCGCAGAAATATTGATGGATGACTACAGTTATGACTCTGTGCAAAGGGTAGCTGAGATTCAATTGTTAGCTGGGTCATCAAAGAACGAGCTAAAATAACATAGTCTGAAAGAAAGGGTTGATCCAATGCAATTTGCTGCTAACCTAGAAAGCATTTGCATCATTCTCACATTTCACTTATAATTGGAGAAGATCGGATAATTTCCTGACCTAGGTTAAACCGACTACGAAAAATCAAGTAATTTGAATTGGTAGCGTACGTTAGTTAGGTACATTATGCAACTATGTCCTTATGAATCCTGCAAGTTTCAAATATCTGACGAAAGGAAGTGGCTTTTGGTATGATCACACCAACATTTTGGTGTCAGTTAAGATCACTTATGACCTGGTGAGCTGACCTTTAAATGACCGAGGTACAAAAGCTACACACAGTTTTGCGTAATGAGTCCAAATAGCTTTACCAGATTTGGCTGCGTTGAGCGCCGCCGTTTCGCCGCCCCCCCCGCTACTTCCGAAAAACCTCCGGGGGTCAAAATGACCCCTTATCCAGGGCGAGGGTTAATATTAAATATGTAATGTTTGTGGATGGTCTTGGTGAAACGGTACTGGTGTGGTGGCAGTCCTTTCAAAGTTAGATCCGTTGTAGATGATTCCGATCACGTTTTCTCACAGCCTATTTGTCTTGCGTAACAACACTCAAGCTGCGTCCTGTCTTGCATTTTAATGAAGTGATATGCATTTTGACAAATTAAATTAACTGAGCCCATCGAATGAAAAGGCTTGTTGTGATGCGAAACCTCAAGTTTGTAGCATTAAGTGGCCACCATTGATGTTACTCTTCAAAACTGCCGACATTTGTATCAAAGCCTTAAAGGAAAGCCCGCTAGACACTGACGAACAGACGTAGACAACTGGGGATTGAGGGCAGGTCAGCATTGCCTGGTGGATGTGGTGCACGTCGGGGGCCGCACATTCAGCGACTGAGACTAAATAGGTTACGAGGTTATACGTCACGCCAAGCTCACGCGTTCCAAAAATCCAGCGAATGCGGTCAAATCCAGATCAGCTTGGTGTCGCTGGAATTCGGGGCCGTGTTGCTGGGGCGCAGATCAGAGGAGCTGCAGCGGGGCCCCGCAGACGTGATCAGACAAACATTACTGCAATGAGCTGCTGTGATTGGCCTATCAGCTCTGGCAGCCGGCGGCCGGCAGAGTGGCGGCTGAGATCAGCCTGCTGACGGTTCCGGGTCAGCAGGGTGCTGTCTGTCTGTCTGTCTGTCTGTCTGTCTGTCGGTCGGTCGGTCTGTAAGGGTTGCTCGGCTTTGGTGCGTCACGTCTGAGAAGAACACAAAGACGAGTAGCATACTGTTTGTGTATTTATCACTGGGACTTTCACTCAGAAATGTAAACGTCATGGGCATGACACGCACAATAAAACGGTTGTCTTCGCCCCTTTCTAGTTCATATTGTCTCCATAACACCCAGCGTTCACGAAGCGCGTCAAACGTGAAATGACTTGTGGAACAAATACGGCCCGGAGCGGCGGAACGTGATGGTCGTGGCTCGGCGTCCGTTATGACCAAGCCGCTCCTCCGACGGGCCGGGCGAGAAGGAGATGACTTCAGTTCTCTGATGCAGCGGCGCTCCGACAGCCTCCTGCGAGCCGGCGCCGTGACTCGCTTCTGATGACGAATGCTGTACAGAACTGGCGGTGACCTCGGCCGCCGCTGCTGCCGCTGCCCCGGGGTGACCGCACCTGCCACAGGCGCATCCGGTCACGGGTCATACAGCTGGCGGCGGGCCAGCGGCCGACGCCAATACGTTATCGCCGGGACCATCGTGACACGTGTTTGTTGACTCTGCCAGCGCTGATGGGCGGCTGTGTCATCACCGGAGCGGTACACAGGTACGCCACCAGATCAGCCGGCGGAAACTGCGCGACGAACACGCAGCACGGAGCACCGGCCCGTGTCTCGTCCTGGCCGGTGCGCCACACTGTTCGCGCGCCCGGAATGTGTCGCCGAGCCGAGTTCAGAGTCCGTTGCGGTGGCGGCGGTGGCGGTGGTGGCGGTGGCGGTGGCGGCGGTGGTGGTCAGGGGCGTGTCACGCACCCATTGCTTCAGGCTCGGCGTGGGTCATGGTGCGGCTGGGAGCGGCGGCGGCGGCGGCGGGACCGCAACTGCCTGGCCGCCATGAAGGGCTGTGCAGTCACCATGAAGGACGGGTGACCGTCGCAGCAGCGGCGGCGGCGGCGGCGGGGCGGCGGCGCGGCCGCAGACGACGCCTGGACATGGCGTCAGCAGGTGATGAAGATGTCGTGCGGCTGGTTTAGAGGTGGCTAGGCGTAGTGTGCCTGCGGCGGTGGCGGGGTGGCGGGCGCTAGTGGGGCGGAGATGCGCCTGGTGTGAGTGACGGTGGCGGACGGAGACGCTCCGGTGGAGACGGTGGAGGTGACACAGAGGCGGCGTCAGGTGCAGCCTGGGTGGAGGTGGCACATAGGCGGCGTCAGGTGCAGCCTGCCGCTACTATCGTGCTGTTCGGTGAAGGAACTGGTGATGTGCTATCTGATTATCTGATATCGTTGCCAGGTTATCAAGTGATCTGACGATCTCTGATGATCTGATGACATCTTTTAAGTTATGCATGTCAGAAACGGCACATAGTTTTATATGCCAAACGGATTCTTTTGATGGGTTATTGTTTTCTGCCGGTGTTGCATGACTAATTGGTTCATACTTGGTGCACTACATTTGTCGATGTATGGTGATTGGCTTAAAGTCAACCTTTTTCTGCCTTCTAAATGCTAAAGCACGTTTAATCTAGAGTTGATACCGACAATAATTCAAGGGAGTGTGCCTTCTCACGTCGCTACTTGGGGTTATTGAAACTGGTCTATAGAACATAATTTTCTGAATTGAACCAATACTTCATTTTTACAGATTCACTCTAGCTGCTGAGATATTCCAAAGACTCCAGGAACGTATGGAATCGCACAGTTATCGGGTAGACTCAAGAGGACCTCCGCTTCTAGAAGCATTGCTAATTATACCTATAGATTAAACTGCTTGCATATCGTTAGCGCCGGCCAATAGCGTTTCGACAAAATATCTCGTGGGCGCTGACAGCAGCAGCCGAAAAGAAGGTACCGTTTGTCCTTCTCCTTCATTTTTAACGAAGATATTAATTTAGAGCTACGAAACACGCACACAATAAATATCACATCGGCAACAGCATGCTGTGCAAAACGTATCCCTCTATCTTGCATGATCTGACCAAATTATATCGTCTTTATGCCTTACATAAAATATAATTCTCTCTAATTATGATGGTGATCGATATCCAAACAAAAAATAAACAAACTTAATATAAGTGAAAATTAATTTAAAGGGGCTTCAGGTGTGAATTTGATCATATTCAACAGTAAAACCAATAGCTTCTCACCACAATGAAAAAAAAATTGGAGTTCAAAACAGTAGGCACACTCCATTTAAATAATTTGTTTTGTAAGCTTACTTACGTTACTCTAGCCTCTGGTAAAATCGTGAGTATTAACTATAAATTTTTAACATTAAGAACACTCGGAACAAAATCAGTCACTGGTAGTTCAATCTAAATAATAAGCAATGCTCTTTCTCGTATTAGGATTCATTTCGCTTTGTGACGGTAAACCATTTCGCTTCAATAACTTATTGATTTCATTAATTATCGTGTATTGTTTATTGTAAGCAAGTTAATTTGGGTTTTCGGGCGCACCGACTACGTGGCCACATTGTGCCCACATTTTGTATTGTGTGCCCTTCGGGAAGCATGCTTGTTTGCTGCTTCAGCACTCTTTTCTTCACTCGCTGCAGAGAACATGCACACTTGTTTTCTCCAGCTGGCGCTGCACGCTCTGCTCACTGCACCCGACAGATGCTACCTGCGCACCATGCACCCGACAAGTGTTGCTTGTGTACCATCTGAGAGCTCTGGACGAGGAATGCCAGGCACAGGCACAGGATGTTACCGATAGCATTATTCTGCAGAGTTCGGCGTACACCACGATGATGGCCTGTGTCGGTATCGACCTCGGTGGGTTGCGGCTGCAGCGTTGCGACAGACATGTCTCCACTTTTACATTGCGCTGCAAGGCAATATCCCAAGGGAACGGCGGCGCCGCAGATACCATTTTGTGGTGACTGGCCCGCCCCGAGAATGTCCCATGGCAGCCGTGACTGATTGTCGCGGCTGCAGTGGCGACGTTAGTGGCCTGTGTCATCTCCGGAGACAGTCGTAGACGACCGAACACGGACAAATTGCAATAGTCCGGGACCTGAGAGACGCCTATGTCGACAGTCGGCGTCCCCGGGACATCATTTCTTCTGCAGCAGTGCAGGCTTCTGTCTGAGTCCTGGGCACAGCAGTAGGGGGTCGTTCTCACGGGCGGCGGTGGCTGTGCTGGACTGGGGTTGTCCCGGGCCGTGACCGTGTGGTGCTGGACTGGGGTTGTCCCGGACCCACTGGCGGTGTTGGGGGTGGGTCGGTGTTGTGGCCTGACTGGCGGCGGTGTGTTCACTCAGTGACCTGACTGGCGGCGGTGTGTTCACTCAGTGACCTGACTGAGCGGCGGTGTGACATTCACTAGTGACCTGAAACTGGCGAGCGACTTGTGTGTGCGGAGTGGCCTGGCGCACGGGTGCGTGACTGTGGTCGCCGGGCCTCCCGCCTCGGCACGTCTGTTTCGGGCCTCTAGGCCGGCACGGAACCCGCGCCGGTGCTCGTTGTTCTATGCTCCGTCCACGCCCGTGCTGGGCGGCTTGCGTACCTGAGCATGCGTACCGCGCCCGGGTTCCGGACCCTGCCACTTTCGCGCTTCGGCCGGCACGGGTAATGCACTCCCGGGTCACGAACCGAACCGTGTCGCACACCCAGTACCCGTGATCCGGTGCCCCCCACCAAACGGGCTCCCGGATATTTTTCAGTGTTATTCGGGCTCCCGAACGGTCGCAGGTCCCTCCGGCCTCACCGTCCACCTCTGCTGGCCGCGTCAACCGGACCTGTCACCGAGGTGGCCCCCAGTCACCTCTTGCTGGCACGTCACGCTTGATTTGAACCCCCTTTTTGTCGGGCCAAGTCCGTCACCCTGGTTCTGCTGGCCGTCACCGACCTGTTCACCAGTCCCGTCACCTCTGCTGCCGTCGGAGCCCTTCGATTCCTGTCACCAGTCCCGTGCACCTCTGCTGGCCGTCACCCGACCTGTCAACCAGGTCGTCACCCCGGACAACGTCTGCTGCGGCCGGTGCACCGTACCTGTGTCAGTCTCAAGTCCCCCCGTACGAGCCGGTCTGCTCTGGCAAGGGAATCCGTCAACCCGCACCGACCTGTCACCAGTCCCGTCCACCTCCTGCTGGCCGTCCACCGACTTGTCGCCAGTCCCGTCACCTCTGCTGGCCGTCATTCCCGACCTAGTCACGAGGCTCCAGTCCCGTCACCATCTGCATGGCCGGTCACCCGACCTGTCGCAGTCAGCGTCACCGTCTGCTGGCCGTACCTTTGGACCTGTTCACCAGTCCCGTCACCCTCTGCTGGCAGTCACCGACCTGGTTCACCAGTCCCGTCACCCCGTCTGCTGGCCGTCACCACCCGCCTGTTCGCAGTCCCCGCTCACCCTCTGCTGGCCGTCACCGCACCCTGTCACCAGTCCCGTCACCTCGTGCTGGCCGTCACCGACCTGTCACCCAAGTCCCGTCCACCTCTGCTGCGCCGCTAACACCAGAGAGACCTGGTCCGCCAGTACCCGTCACCTCTGCTGGCAGTCACCGACCTGTCGCCCAGTCCCATTACGATAGCCTTTGTCAAAACATCACATGCATGGACCTTGTGCCAGACTTGTCACCGGTTCACACACGATTCACCATCTCATGCGTGGTTCGCCGAGTCACCGCCACAGACCGCTGTCACCAGTCCCATCACCTCTGCTGGCCGTCACCTGGACCTGTCGCCAGTTCCGTCACTCGTGCTGGCAGTCATCCAGAGACCTGTAGCCAGCTTCGGACCAGTTCACCATCTTGCTGCGAGAGACGTTTTTGACCTGGTCGCCAGTGCGCGGTCACCTGGCCCACTGACTCTTGGCACGTGCACCGACCGGTCACCAGTCCCGTCACCTCTGCTGGCCCGTCACCTGAGAACACTGTTCCACCGACAAGATACCCGTCACACCTCGCTAGGCCGTCGACCCGAGACCTGTCCGCAAGTACCCGTCACCTCTTGGCTGCTAGTTCACCGATCCTGTCGCAAGTCCACGTCACTCACATCTGCTGGCACATCACCATTTTGAACCTGTCACCAACCCAGTCACCTCTACTGGCCGTGGGCACACCTACACGTGGACGTTTGCACACATTAGTTATGTCGTCGGGGCGCGCCTGATCACTCTAGTCCCATCACCTCTTGTCTGCCGCTCACCGACCTGTCCGCCCACGTCCCTTGTCACCGGCGGTAGCTTTTTTTGCTTACCCTCTGCTTGCGCCCAGGGGTCACCCGAACCCTGTCTACCCAGTCCCCCTGTCTACCCTCTACTTGGCCGTCACCAGAGAGACCTGTCTACGCCCTGTCAGCGCACTTAACCTCTGCTGGCCGTCTCACCCGCACCGACCTGTCACCGGAGTCCCCGTCGAGCGCGGGTCTCTGGCCAGTTTATGCCCGCCCCCCGACCTGTCACCCACACGTCCAGTCAAACCTCTGGCTGAGGGCCGTTCCCTTTTCCGGATTGACCTGTCACCAAAGGCGGGCCCGACACAACACGGGCTGCGCGATATCTGCTGCGGCGCGCGTGCCAAACCATTTTGATCCTGTCACGCAGTGCTCAGTCTATCTACTAGCTGCTGGGCCGTCCCGACTTCTGTCGCGAGTCCCCGTCACCGCAATTCTCGCTAAGGCCTCGCCCACCGCCCTGTCGAGCCCAGTACTCCTCATATACCTCTGCTGCGCGTCAAAAACCTTGAACGTCCGTACCAAGTACACCTTTAGCTGCCCATCACCCTCCTGGCCGTCAAGGCTTCACGGACCTGTACCATCCGTACCTTTCTGCTTGCGTCTGTTCACACGCGGATCCCTGTCGCCCAGTACACCCGTCCCTCTGCTGGCCGTCACCGACCTGTCGCCAGTCCGTCACCTTAATCTATGCTGGCCGTTCACGAGACCTGTCACCTGAAGTTCCCCGTCACCTCTGCTGGCCGTCACGACCCTGTCGCCAGTAAGGTCCACCCGTCATCCTCTGCTGGCCGTTTCACCTGACCTGTCCCAGTCCCGTCTCTGTCATCATGCTGGCCGTCACCTTGACTCTCTGTCGCCCAGTTCCCTTGTCACGCGGTCTAAGCGTTGGTCTCGTGAACCCATCTTGACCTGTTCGCAGTCCTCGTCAGCACAGCCATCTCGCATGGGCCTGTTGCACACAGACCTGGTCAACCCCAACAAGTCCGTCACCATTCTGGCTGGCCGTTGCAAACCAGACCTGATCCAGGTCCAGGTTCCGCGGCACCTCTGGCTGACCGTCAACCAGGCCTTCGACCTGTCGCGGCGAAGACCTGAGTACCTCTGGCTGGCCGTCACCTTAGACCTGTCAACCAATCCCCCAATCGATCTTCTGGCTGGGCACGTCTCACTCTTGGGAGACCTGTCCACCAGTCCTCTGTACCTTCTGTCTGTGCCTGATTAACACCGACTCTGTCGCCAGTGGTCCGGTCACCTCTTGGCTGCCGTACAACCGCACCTGTACCTAAGTCCAGGTCACCGTCTGTTGCTGGCCCGTTCACACACCGGACGTCACATGTCGCCAGTCCGTCACCTCTGCTGGCCGTTCACTCGACCTCTGTCGTCTGTCTATTTACGTATAGCGTACTCCACCCTATCCCACGGTCCAATCCTTACCAACATTAGTGCCGGTTCAATTGCGCAGGTATGAGCATGAGCTGTTAAACATGGAGGTGCTTTGCGAGAAGATGCAGCACTATTTCGACCTACAGGCGTATTAGTGGTCAACCCACATTTCGATATTGAAATGGCCCGTCGTAGAGAGGCTAAACGAATGAAATATTGAGATGGGGTCGCGAGTTCAGCACTCCCCGGATCCCGAAAGTTATAGCCAGATGACTTCGAGGACGCACCAATTTTTACCTTTAACTTACCATTCCGAGTGGCTCTTATGGGTAAGACTGGACTCTTTGTTTAATGAATTCGAACATTTAACGACCACGTTCACTTAGTAACCGGGAAGCGACTGCCCGGTATTTAACGGCACGTTGCCGTTGCTGCCATAAAGCAAAGTTCACATAACAGCAGAGCGGTCAGCGAGTTCTTTCCATTTTATATGATGTCCGTTGTGGCCGGGCCCTTCACCTCGCTGTGGTTCGTGGCGATTCGTGAGCGTCATTCGATGAGCAATGCGGAGAGCTCCCGATGACTTATCACTTTCAGCCTAGAATTAGTTGAGCTGCCCAGCAAACTACGAGGGTTCATATATTTTGCGCACTGAGCGTAGTTTTCGGTGTGGTTTGTCTGCGAACGGGTCACATAGAACTTCATTGTCTCTCCGCGCACACGTATATCGCAATCTTCCGACTATTTACGGAGGCTCACGAACCCGAGATGGGTGGAAATATTCGGGCCATGCGGACTCACGAATACCACGGCTCCCGCAGCAATCCAACCAGCCTGCGCCCGCAACTGTCGTGTCCGGGTTGTATCTCCTACCTGTTGTAACCTTCCGTAACCCTCAGCCTGGACATCCCCATGAACATGGCGGCACAATTAGCATACTGAGCGGAGCGTTGATCTCTAGCGCACTCTGAAGTCTCTACGTACGCGGTTTTCTCCCAACCGGGTGCAGACAGCGTGGCCTTTGCCTTGAGTAACTAGTGACATTCTGCAGCTGACCCCGTGTGTCAGTGACGGCTGCGCGTGACTGTCCGTCACACTCTGTGACGGCTGTGGGCTGACGGCCAGCTCCTGGGCCCCTCTCACGAGACAACCGCGTGTCAGCTGATGTGTCAGCCGGCGCCAGGCCGACCCGACCTGACGCGTGCCGTGCCGTGCCGTGCCGTGCCGTGCCGTGCCGTGCCGGGGCGACACGCCCCTCCCCGCCACACCACACGCGCAGCCGTGACCCGGTTTCGGTGGGAACGCGCTGTCTGCGGCGCGCTGCGCCGTGACCGTGTGCGGTGCGCCAGGTTTGTCACGGCCGGAACGGAAGGACAGGGTCGTGAGCTGGCATCACGCGGCGGACCCCTGCCCCCAGGGTTGCCGGGTCTGCGGGTCTGCCGCGGTCTGCCGGTGTGTCCAGGTCTGCCAGGTCTGCCAGGTCTGCCAGCTCTGCCGGGCGTCTGCCGGCAGATGCCGCGGGGGCCGGAGCTCTCAGACCGCTGTCCCGTGCTTTCCTCACAATTCCGTCCGTGACGGTTTCCGTGACGTGGCGTCGTGATATCACAGAGCGGAGATTAGCGCAGTCTCCACCGTGCAGTCCTTCCGCTATCGTCGCTAATTAGCTGCCCTTGGCCACTCTGGGCCCTTGGCCCCTCTGCGCGGGGCCTTCGCGCTGATTGGTGTGCCGACTGTTTTTGGATGTGACCAGACCGCGCGGCACCCGCCCCCGCCGCCGCCGCAGTCCACTGGAGTTTGACGAAACGGCCGCGCTCGGAACTACCTTGAACGCGGACAGGTGTAAACGTGTGCTTTATCATGGCTTCGGTAAAAAGGAAACAAGTCCGGCCGCTTTTGCCGGGCGTGAGCCGAGTGTGTCGGTAGTTTGCCGGTGCACCTGCCCGGGTTGGCGTGGGACAGTGATTGCTGTAGGTGAGGTGTGCGGTGGTGTGGAGCAGGTGACGGGTAGACAGCTCAGTGCTGGCTGTATGTGTGTGAGTGGGGGGGGGGGGGGGGTGCTGTGGGAGAGGTGTGTGGTGGTGTCAGGCGCGGATCCAGTGGGCGCTATGACACCCCCTTGAGCCGAGTCGCGCCTATGGCGCGCCCGGAGGGCACAACTTTTTGTATGTGGCGCCCCCTGACCGAAATCCTGGATCCGCGCCTGGGTGTGGAGCCGGTGACGGATGGACGGACCTCTCACGGCTCCCTGTTCCTGTTTCAGTGAGCTGCTTTCTGCCGCGATCTGCCGATAAACGCAAGGCAGACGGCGACAATTCCGACGAGGAGAAGGACATCAGCGGCGGCAGCAGCAGTAGCAACAGCGGCGGTCAGCATCGGCAGGAGGCGGTGTCCTGGGGCTGCACCAGCACCGGCGCACCGCAACCGCTCACGGAACAGGTCAGTACAGCTAGACAGGTCACAGAATCGGCAGGGATAGCCACACCGAACACACTACCGGCAATCAGCGGGCAAATACCACGTTAAATACCACCGGCCGTCTGTTGCCTACAGTTATGTTATAAGTCTAACGCGTTATGGCGCTATAAATTAACTAGACATCAGCACCAATACATTAGCTGGAAGTCAACTTGTGTACATCGACAAGTTGCGAGGGTTCCAGGAAATCGGTATATACAAACAATAAGCTCAGTCGTTTTTTCGTAAAATATTTTATCGTTGTTAGTGACTTTATTTATTGGTTTCTACACAAGGTGCAATATATTTATATCGAACAATGAACAATGTAATGTTAACAAGTGGTGACTACAAAAGTTTAGGTTGCATACATCTCGACTCGTTACTTGTAACGACCCTCCATAAAGCGTTTATGCACATTTCCTTCGCTTTTGCTCCAGTTCTGTCTATTTATATAATTTACCGTCTGAGTACGCAACCGTGAAGTGTTGTTGAAAACAAAGGCAGTTCTCCGAAGACAGGATCTGAGCTCGGCGAATTTCTCTCGAGTCTATAAAATACCACACGGGGCCGATAAATAATTTATTTGGAACCGAGGTCGTTGTTGGATTTTCCGCCCGAGACCGAAGGACGAAGGTGGAAATTTAATTGACCTCTATATAGAGGTCAATATAGAGGTCAATGGAGGTAAATGGGATAATCCTACAACGACAGAGGTCCTAAAGAAATTATATCGGCTAAGTGGTTTTTTCAGATGTCTATTGTCTACCCCTCCGTTTTGAGAACTCCGTAAACAAAGCTTGGTAAAATGTAAATGCCCGGCGGGGCCGAAGCTTTGGCCAATTTACATTAACCATTGATTTTCTGTGAGTAATAATAAATAACACGGGGCCGAATAAAAATAATTTTCTTTAGGACGAGGTCGTTGTTAGATTTTCCGCCCGAGACCGAAGGTCGAGGGTGGAAAATCCTACAACGACCGAGGTCGCTAAAGAAATTGGTATAGGCACTAAAGTGTGGTAATTTATTTTTTATCATATGTCTACCTCCGTTTTGAAAACTAGTGCGTAAAAATAGTTTGGTAAAATGCAAATGCCCGCGGGCGAAAGCCTTTGAACAATTGACTTAACAGAGAGATTGTGATGTTAAATTGGTTTTTATTGATATTAGTTTGTGATTTTCTGAGAGCTGAAAACCTTTTACCACATGCTCGCGCTAATGCTAAAAACATACGGAGACATATGATAAAACCTTTTACCACACGCTCGCGCTAATGCTAAAAACATACCGAGACATATGTTAAAACAAGAGACAAAACAGAAGTATGCTCCAAGCGCTTGTAATGACGGCTAATGACGTCAACCATTATTACCTCGTTGTTTTGTTATCATATAGAAGCATCCTTCTTAATTTGTTTCGTTTCTCTGGTCAACGTGTCCAAGCCGTCTTAAAGTCTCTGGCTGCTCGTGAGCACAATGTGTCGAATTAACCATGCCACGGCTCGGACACTATAACCATCGCACTCCGGGAAACAATAACAATGGCAAACTTCCACCTGGTAAACGTGACGTTTTGGGGCCACGAGGAACCGGCCTGTCCGGAAAATCAAGTAGTTCTGGCTGGACGTGGACCCAAAAACCTAGACATCATAACGGTTTTGAGGTTGGTTGTTCTTCTGGAGAGTCAGTACTTGACGGCATGGAACGGTAGCTCAGCCTCGGGCGAATTGGGTGTCACCGGCATAACTCATCCCACATGATTATTTAATACAAAAATATATCCTCGCCATCGTGCATTCCATTATGCCTATTGGTTCATAGAAGAGTTGCAGAATTCTGGCCCCAGCGTCCCAGCGCTGGGACCAGGACTGGTCACGTCCGTGACTGAAGCTGTGACTGGCCAGGCCAGTGTCATATGGTTAGCATTGCAGCGCCGTGACTAAAGCTGTGACTTGCCAGCTCATTCCGTGGCCGTGACTGGTCTGTGACCGAAGACTTAGGATTTTCTGCGCCTCTACACCACTCGCCGCTCTGTGTTTCAGCTCTGTGACGTCAGCGGAGTGACAACAAACTATTATAAACAATCAAACTTTGAAACTCCAATGACTGTAGCAGGAACTAATACTTCACAAAACGCCAGGACCAGGTTCTTTGCCAGTCTTCCGTGACGTCGTTTACCATTTCCCGCTATTTACCAATTCCACGGCAAAACTAATGCACCAGTGCGCCACTGCAATCTCGTCAGCGTCGACCGCTGCTACTGCGGCAGGTCAATCTAACCGATAACCGTACTTCCCAGTGATTAAATTTGCATGCCTCCGCAGCCCGCACCACTTGTGTTCGCTCTGAGGGCGCCGCACGAATGGGGTGAATGGGACCGGCCGCAAAAACCTCTCGGTCGGCCCGCGTCTGTGCTGTGCTGTGCTGTGCTGTGCTGTGCTGTGCTGTGCTGTGCTGTGCTGTGCTGTGCTGTGCTGCACAGTGCACATGTGTGCTGCTGCACACGGCTGCACAGAGGCGGCGGGCGGCACGCTGAGTCTGACTCAGATGGGGGAGGCTCTGTTTGTGTTTTAGTCAGCCCAGACGGTGACGAACGCCCCCCCAATCAACCACTGCCTCCGCTGTCCCGCCCCCTCTGCTACCTCACCCTCCCCCTCTGCTACCTCACCCTCCCCGGGGGTGGAGCCGGCGCCGCGCATCGGAGACGCCGTGTTGTGTTTGTCATGACGCCGCAGCGCGTCTGGTGCCACCTCGACTACAGCTGCAATTATCGCGTAATCTCTCCATTTATCTCGATTGAATTGTGTGCAATAATTGGCTCGTTGCAGCATGTCTAACGAATAACGATGGTGTACCAACCTTTAAATTACCAGGGTAAACCAGTGGTTAGCTACTTTCAATAAATAGTATTTGATAAAGACTACAGACTAAATACTAATAAAAGACTCGTTATTTTTTTTTAAACATTACTGTTACTATAGGTCGTAAACAGGCAAACAAGCGGGGGGGGGGCACACTTGACGTGTTCTCCCCCTTACGAAATGCGGGGCCCTCTGAGCGCCCCGTGGGGCTCTGTTTCGCTGTATTTTTTTATTTGTTTAAAGGGAATGTTAACATTCAACATTATATTTCAGTTGAGATGCGCATTTTGCTGGATTTGCATTGAAATTAAAGTAGTGTAGAAAGTTAAAACACCAACAGAGGTCCAATCGAAAAGTAAATTTGAGTTTGGTTTTGACATTGCACAAATAAAGGGGCCCTAGTGTATAAGTATCGCCCCCCTCTTAAAGCCGGATGTCGTCATCTCTCTTTATCAAATGTTGAAAGTGACCTGTTTCAATTTGGCTATACATTAGCCATACAACTAGGTCATTGCATATTGCATGCGTGAAGGTTTTCTCTTATCTCCCAAAAATTCCTTCATAATGCACGTCCATCAGCCCAAATACTAAAACTTAGTTTTTCATCGAATTGAGCAACTGTTGGTGAGAAAAATGTCAAGATCGTGTTTCGGCAGCAAAATTTCTTCATATTTTGCACCACAAGCGGCGTACATTGGACAACTTTCAGAGAAGTGAAACATTCCCTTTAATATAAATCCGTTTTTTACCAATGAAAGGCAAAGGTTCATATTTTATCTCACCATCCAAAAGGCACGTAGCCAGGATTTCGCCCGGGGGTCTCGAAAGGGCTCCTTCCCGAGCGTTTAAAGGGGCCTTGCGAGGGTTGAAGAGCCCCATTTGGGCACTGGACCCTCCTTGCTGCATAATATGTAAATTGTACAGGGGTTCTTATTGATCCACATGGGTGGGGCCCCTTCGTGGTCCGACGGGGTCCTCTTGAGGTCGTGCCCGTAAAATCCTGGTTGCGCGCCTCGGTCGTTAATCAATAGTGACGTTTGGCACCCTGCTGGTCCGCATTGCGATCCTCCTTCGTATGGTGTTTCGAGCGTCACCTTACGAACAATCACGAAAGTCGAGCGTGGGAATGCGACTGAACATAATGATGCAGGGAATACATTGCAATGACAGAGATTTGATATATATATATATCCTACCATTACCTATTTATTATCATTATTTCGGACTGATCATTTGCATAGCCGTCCACGATAAGTCTAAAAATTAATTGTTTAATGGCTTCAGTAAGACACCCATCTGCAAAGTCCATGAACAATCATGCAATTAATTACGCCTATCAAGTTCAACTAACAAAAAAAATGTATCCTGTGTTTATAAACGTATGACTGAAGTGATATGCTGCATGGAATACCTACCAGTCATGGTGAGCAGTGTAATGGAATGATTCATTACAACATAATGACTGGGCATAGCGTTCTGTGGTGTCCTGGCAACAGCTCCGTTCCCACCACCCTCTGCTTCATCTGACTGAGCTGGCCTAACTCTCTGCACCTCCTCTCTGTCCAGTTACTATTTATAGTTCGTTGGGCGCATGATCGCCTTGTTTTCCTGGTCCAGCTGGCCGACACCTGTCAGCTGAGCGCTGACGTCTCAGTACTGTGTGGCCGGGAAGTGGCCGGGTGTCGGCTGATAACCGGTCAGTCAGTCAGTCCCTGTGACCACTCCGTGAGTCACCGGACCCCCCCCCCCCCACCGGACACCAGCTGCGGTCGCTGCGACGGCCGGCGGCCAGCAGCCCGTCAGGCCGCGGACACATGGTATATGTGAGATAGTTTAACAGTTATCCTGTCTCTCCTGGAAAACTGCGCTGACCTTCGCCACAGAGCAACGAAAACGTGCTCAGTTAGCGGCCAGTTTAACTTGTGCAACGATTCTGTCAGCTATGTGCACTTTCTTCCGGGGTATACTGAGGCATATATGGCGGATTAATAATCATTTTAATCGTCAATACACATTTCGAAATTGCTTCGTGCTATCGTTGAGTACCTACTTAACCGTTGTTTCCAGTTGCCGTATAGTACTCGAAGTTGCATTCCTATAGTACATTATTATTTTATCCCACTGCAGTACACCATACCGTGTTACGTTCTGTGTCACTGCTCGTATTGTGGCCAGCCCGACTGTCTGACCTCTGACCTGGCGGCAGTGAGTCATGCAGGGCCTGTTCCCGTCGCACCTCACCTCTAACCTCCTAACTTCCTCAAAGCTGCTCAAACTCGCTCCAGTCGTACCCAATAACAGCAGTTTAAGTTTGAGCAGCTTTGAGCAAGTTAGAGGAGGTCAGAGGCGCCACGGGAACAGGCCCATTGTGCAGTGTACCACAGACTGACCCTGCCGCACGGCATGCCTCAGTGCCACCCGCCATTATCGCCTGCCCTCCGGCACACTCCGCAGACCCCACACCGTGCTGACCACAGCACGTGACGCGTCACAGCACTCTGTGTTCAGTGTAGTGACTGTCTGTCGGTCTGCGTGTCTGTGTGCGTGTCTGTCTGCATGTCTGTCTGTCCGCCGACCTCTCCGCTGGGCCGGCTGGCCTGCTGCCAGACTTCCTGTCTGGCCAGGCGCAGACAGGCCATCTGCCTATGAGAGAGGGACGCGACACGATGTCCGGCTTTATTAGCTGTTTNCCCTCTTCCACCTCAGGAATTTCGGCATGGGCAAGTCCAAGTCGATTGAAATCATACAGGACCAGATCAACGATTTCATGCACGAGGTGTTGGCCCCGAACGAGGGCCAAGCTAGGTCCCTGGACCGGAGTCTCAACATCGCTGTGCTGAACATCCTCTGGGCAATGGTTGCTGGGGAGATTGTCAGCGTGAAGGACGCTAGAGTCCTCAAGGTCGTAGAAAAGCAGGATGAGTTCTTCAACAAAGCCAGTCTTTTCTTCCTCCTGGCGAACATCCCAGCTTTGATGAAGCTGCCAGAATGGATCACTGGCATCAACAAGATCCGGGAGATTTTCCACTATCCGATCGACCACCTGCTTCAGCCAGCGATAGACAGCCACCGTCGCACTGTGGACCTGACCGGCGAGCCGCGTGACTACATCGACTGCTTGCTGCAGGAACAGAGCCGCCAGCCGCAGCTCTACACGGACCGTCACCTACTGCGCTGCATCCTCGACCTGTTCACTGCCGGCTTCGACACCACGGCCAGCACGCTGCGCTGGGCCTTCTGCTTCCTCTGCGGCCACCAGGACGTGCAGCAGCGGCTTTACGACGAGCTCAGTAGCGTCATCGGCCGCGACCGGGCACCATTGCTCTCTGACAAGCCGCGACTGCCCTACACCGAGGCGTTCCTGATGGAGACGCTGCGGCTCGCCCACCTGGCCGGCATCGGCGTGGCTCACGTGAGCACGGAAGAGTTCCAGCTGGGTGGATACACGGTGCCGCGCGGCGCCCAGGTCATCTCCAACCTGACCGGCGTCCACCTCACCCACAAGCTCTTCCCTGAGCCGCAACGGTTCTGGCCGGAACGTTTCCTAGACGGCCAGGGCCGCCTGAAGCCCAGCCGGGCACTCATGCCTTTCTCGGTCGGAAAGCGCTCCTGTCTCGGGGAGACGCTGGCACGCACCGAGCTCTTCCTGTTCGTCACGACTGTGGTGCAGCGCTACCGACTTCGCTTCCCTGCTGGGTTTCAGCACGACTTTGCCATCAACGAGTCCAAGCCGTTCGTCAAGGAGCCCACTCCGTATCTGCTGGTACCGGAGAGGCGCTCCGAGTGAGGGACGGCGGCGTCAGGTGGAGGCACGCTGGCTGAGTCAGCTGTTAGACGGACAGCCATGTGTGCAGGATGGTATGGGGAGGTACAGTCGAGACCATATTATGTTTTGTCCACTTCATCGACACCACAAAATGTCGATGCGCCCGGCGAATAAACCCTTCGTGAAAACTTCGTGAAAACGTGAAGAAAAAAAAACATTCCTTCCAGTGTATGTTTTGTTCGAATAAACCCTTCATTTCTCTGGGGCGATGTTTGTTTTGTCTGCCGTAAGTAACCTTTGAAAGCATTCTTAAAAAGCCTTGCTTAAGCGCACCCGTTTGATTAAATGTCAACATTGTCCATCGGTGCTACACGCAGTAAAATCTTATAAAACTAATTATGCCCTCGCCACTGATGCCGGGGGCGAGGGCATGTGTGTGTATTATTGTGACAATGTGTGACAGACAGAGTAATTGCATTGGATTCCACTGCGTGCAGCATCAACAGACTGACAGAGACAGAGGTGGTGTCGATGAAGTGAACAGAACATATGGCCTCGACTGCTTATCGGCAATGGACTGCGGGCAACTCATCCGCGGCTAGTCGGAATCCCAGCAGAATGGAATTTTTTTATCAACTGCTTGGTTTGTTTTGCTAACCCGTCCGCTCTGCTGGACAATCTATACATGCAGACTATATTATTTACGTTGTTTATCCGTCATACTGCCGAGGTACTCACCTGTCAAGGGATCGTGGTTTGTGGCTTGAAGACTTTTTAATGCAGTGCGAACAGATACTTTTTTTGTTACATTTACTGCCCTAATTGTGGTTAATGTGCACACCAGCGTCACCTACAGGTACAGCATTTTCGCTGAATGTGCACACCAGCGCCACCTATAGCATATTCTAAAGAAAGTAAGACATATATCTAATAGATATATACTCACCTGTCACCTGTCACCCTCACCTGTCACCTATTAGATATATCTATAATAGATAATAGATATATCTAATAGCATATATCTAAAGAAAGTAAGACCAAACAAGGCAGAAGGGCCTGATGAAATTCATGNGGCTTTCAAAAAGCCACAGAGTCCTCAAACCAGGCGAGGGGTCACTCAGGTCATGGTGCATGACACATGTTAACTTGTTCTGGAATATCTAAAGAAGTAAGACCAACAAGGCAGAAGGGCTGATGAAATTCATGCTAGGTTTTTAAGGGAAGCTGAAAGAGAAGTTTAATCAGTTTCCATTAGCCATAATTATTTTCAAAATCACTCTCAGAGACTGAATTCCACTTGGATTGGAAAAGAGCAATGTTGTTCCTATTAATAAGGGAGATAAAAGTAAAGAAGAAAACTACAGACCGGTTAGTCTGACGCTCTTTAGTCCTGCAAAGTGCTAGAATCAATTTTCATCAAAGATAAGATTGTTGAATTCTTGGAGGCAAAGAGCTCATCAAATGATACTCAGCATGGCTTTAGGAAGGGCCGTTCTTGTTTAACTATCTTCTTGGACTTCTTGGATGTTGTAACAGAGAGCTTCTGATCAGGGGAAATCAGCTAGATGTAACATTTTCTTGATTCTCAGTAAAGGCTTTTTGGCAAAGTCCCCATAAAAGACTGGGATGCACGCCTTAAAGATTCATGGAATGGGGCAAGATTCTTGATTGGATAGAGTCGTGGCTATCAGGACGCCAGCAAAGGGTTATATTAATGGGTGCAAAATCACAATGGAAGGAGGTCTCAAAGTGGAGTTCCACAGGGCCTCAGTCCTGGCCCGTTGCTGTTATAATATATGTGAATACAATTGAGAAGAGTTTAGACAGCAAAGTATTGAAATTTGCAGATGATCTAAAAGTTGTCCAAGGATTATTAGAGGATAGACATGATCAGGATGTTTTTCAAGCTTGACCTGGACAAGCTAGTTGAGTGGTCCTGAAAGCTGGGCAAGATGAAATTTCAAATTTTGAGTAAATGTAAGATCATGCACGCTGGACGAGTAGCAGTAAGCACAAGTATGAAATGGGTGGGCAGAAACTAGAGCAGATTGAAAGGAAAGAGGATTTTAGGGTCGTGGTAAAACAGCAGACTTATCATCGTCGGATCAGGTCGCTTAGAATCCTAGGAAAAAACGCTTAGAATGTTGGGGGCTATTAAACATAGAAATGTTACCTACAAAAGTGAAGAGGTAATAACAAAACTGTATTGTGCATATGTTAAGACCACATCTAGAGTATTGGCGTGCAAGCCTGGTCCCCAACTATGAGAAAGATTTGTTGGTTGTTTAGAAAGAGTTCAGAAAGGGCAACAAAATGGTAAAATTGTCTTTATAGTAATGCCTTATGAAGAAAGATTTAAAGAAATTGGGTATGTTTCACTTAGATATTGAGGGCCAGAGGAGAACTAACCAAAGTCTTCCATTTGTAATGGCCAGCTTTCTGTATATCTTAAGGGAATGTTTGATTAACGAGTTCAATAGGGAAAATTAAGGTAGATATCATCAGCATAAACTCGTAATGAAACAAAGTGAACTAGGCTTACGTCAGTCATTTTTCAGCAGAAGGGTGGTAGGACATTGGAATAAGCTACCGGGGGATGTCGCTACTGCAAGTGTCACTTGCCTCCTTCAAAATTAGATTAGATAAATACTATACAGAGAAGGGATTAGTTCATAAGTACTCGTGGGATTTAGACTTGTTTTAGAGGTAGGTGGGTGGACTGGAGGGTGAGACTGGTGGGGTTTGGGGGGATATGTGCAACCTCGTATGGGCCCTGGAGGCTCTTTGTTGCACTCTTCTTTTTATGTCTTTTATGTCTTATGTAGACTGTAGAGGGCCTCAGAGCCACTGAAGGGCCTTCAAAGCCAATCCAGGGGTCCTCTTTGGCATGTCCAGGAATCAATTCAACCCAACTGGGGCCCCAACAATTCCCAGCCCCCAGGCCCCAGGGGCCTCTTGCATATGTCCAGGGGCCCATTGTGCCCACTCAGGGGCTCAAAACCTGCCCAGGGGTCTCTCAAGCAATGCATGTCCAAGGGCCCATTAAGCCAACTTAGGAGCCCAGAAAAAACCTGCCCAGAGGCTTCTTGAGCATGTTCAAGAGCCTCTTGAGGCTGCTCAGGGGCAAACTTGAGAGATCCTCCTGCCTCTTGAGTTCGCCCAGGAGCCCATTGAGTCTGTTCAACAAAACAGCCAGTGCAGTACCCTGCCAGATCGTAAAGGTCCCTGACAAGGCTGGAGGGTCCCTGGGAAGTTCAAAGGGCCCATGTGCAGGTTCAAAGAGGTCCCTGACCAGACCAAAAGGGCCCCTGGGTGGGCCAAAGGGCCCCCTGAACATGCCAAATAGGCACCTAGTCAGCACGGAGGGGCCCCAGGGCAGGTCGGAGGGCTGAGCATGTTCACAAGACAACATTTAATATTAAAGTATATATCACCCACTCAAGATAATGACTTTTGACGGATCCCATATAAGTCCTTAAACAGGTCGGATCGGAAAGACGCTGAAAAGGTTGGAAGGGCCCCTAGACGATCAGACGGGACCCTGGGCCTTTCAACTGTGAGAATGCAGATGTCCAGTCTCCAGGGATACAAATAAAATTTGTTGTGTCACTCTGCAGCACAATTCAAATACTAACCATATTATATGCAGGCTTACAAATCTTGTCATTTCTCTGTGCATTTGTGTTATATTACTACTTTCCTATACCTTGGGAAAAATAGTTAACCTAACACTTTTTTACTGCACTTCCACTTTAACACACACACAACATTTTTAGAGGTCCGCACCATACACAATGCAACACATTGCTAATATGTTTGTTCATTATTAAACAAATTGAATTGGCCTTACTAATCGGCGGTAACAACCGATATACCACCATTAGTTATTAGTTAATCCCTATAATATACCTACCAATCGATACAGAATATCACATTTTATAACTACAGAGAGATTTCGCACTATAAACTAATATTAATTACAATAACTAATATCAATATCTCACCGCTTCGCAGCAGCC